>JAQGAU010000690.1:0-24902 GCA_034698045.1 Paramacrobiotus richtersi | reverse complement strand
AATTGAAAGTCTGATGATACTTACATGACTTTGCAGGTGTCAAACCGCTCGACACCGGCTGAGCTTCACTGCGATTGCGATCATTTATCATTGTTTGCCGGTGAAGTCTTTGTGCCTAAGATGTATGCAGATCCGGTAGAAGATTCGCTCCTGTATCTGTCCTTTTTCTTGAATCCTGTCATTGTGATTGCCGTACTTACAACTTGCATGGTGTATTTTCTGACTGCCCTGGTGCTGCGGAAGCTGGACAAAGCAGAGCGCAATATGGTAATGAATTTTCGAGACAGTATGCATCATCCTTGAAAGACCCATTCCACTGTTTTCTTAACAAAATATAACAGTTTGTGTTTAAATCGCCGTTGGTTAGAGGATCAAGTTCGGATTTAATTGGTCTTTTGTGTAGGTTGGTGTTCGGGTTCTGCCCGACAATAATCCGTCTCACTCGTATTACTACTTGATTACGATTTCCACCGGCCTGCGAGCTCAAGGAGGTACGTCCGCAAAGGTGGGAATTCTGCTGGAAGGGGAATATGACAAAAGTTTGCCACGGATACTGAATGAAGCAGACGACCTTAACTGCTTCGGTACGGGAAGCGAAGATTCTTTTCTGATTGCCACACCAGAGTCACTGGGGCGGTTAGAAGCAGTCACTGTGTGGCATAATGGCGAAGGATCGAAACCATATTGGTAATACAAGAACACAGCTTGTCGGACCTGCGTTTGAATCACGAAGGCTGATTGCAGTATGCCGTGTTGTCTGTCGTTTTCTCATAGGCACGTGGATGAGATTGTGATTCGCGACATCCAGACTGACGAAATCTTTGCATTTCTGTCCAACCGTTGGCTGGCTCCGCATAAGGGAGACGGCCGGCTTTCCGTGATTGTCCCCACTGCCACTCACGAGCAGCTAACCAGCTTTCATTACCGTTTCTTCTCGTTTGTCAGTCGGGGAATGCGGGATGGGCACTTATGGGTGAGCATCCTCTTCCGGCCGCCTCGCAGCAATTTTACAAGACTGCAACGGCTAACTTGCGCATTATCAATGATCCTGACGACGATGATGGCCAGCTTGATTTTGTACGGAATTCCTCATGAACCTGCCGAACAGAAATCTCATTTCAAATATCGCTTCGCATGGAATCAAGTCATCATCGGATTGGAAAGTGGTCTAATAGCAATTCCTGTATATATTGCGTTTGCCTTCTTGTTCAGAAATGCCTCGAAAGAAACTGACTTTGAGAGCGAATTTTGGTAAGGATTGACTGAACAAGTACCTATACAGCTGCATGCGGACCAACCGTGTTTTCGTTTCTTAGGACATCGCCTGCAAAACGCAGACGAATACAGCCGCGAATTGCGCGCGAAGTGTTTGATCCTGCTGTAGCCCATTTAATAACCCAGACGAATCCGTTCGAAGCCGACCAGTACGTAGAATCGAACAAACACAAGTATTTCATCATTGCGAAACAACGACTGCCGCTGTGGAGTGCACATATTGGATGGATGTTAACACTGGGAACTGCGATAGGATGTTCATACTTCGTATCTCTTTACGGGATACGCTTTGCACGAACGAAAAGCACGGAATGGGTCATATCGCTTATCATTGCGCTGTTCCAAAGTGTTGCTGTTACGGAACCGTTGATTGTAACAACAGTCGCATTCTTCACAGTGATCCTAACCAAGTCCCCTGTCGAGCGAGACGCCGAAGGAAGGGCAGTGATAATCCAGCCCACATTACATCAAGATCTGCTTAATACATCCGAAGTGATAGCGGAACGGATACCGTTGACCAAAAACTGGCAAGCAGCGGTACAGAAGATAGCTGTTCTATCGGCTAAAATGTTTGACTGGTTCATGGATCTCGGATTTATTGTGACCTTCATGGCTTCTGTGTTTGTCTTTGTGCACTCTGGTTTTCCAACTGGAAGCTATCGCATGAGAGAAGTGATGAATATAAGATTCGGTGAAATTGGTCCGGTAAGAAAAAAGAATTCTAGGCTCACTTTTACGGCTTCGGAAATTCAGCGACTTTTTGTTTAGCTTGCCAGAGTGGAAGATATGTGGAACTTTATGAAGCATCTTGAAGGACTGGATAAGGAAACGGTTCATTCGTTTTCAAACGCGCATAATAAGCCAGCTGATACAGAGAGCGAAAAAGAACCGACTGTACATTCACCGGCCTATTTCGGTCGCCAGCTTTATCCACTTGGCCCGTTTCATACACGGAATCTGCGAAATCGCCGCCGTAATAATATGGTTTACGGGGGACGTAACATTTGTTCTACGTAAATTTAACATTTTGCAGGGTTTTGTCCGGTTGACCGAACAATGGCCGGATTGGGAACGAACTGTTTTCCCAAGTACAGACGCTCCCTGCATGATACAAACGACTACGAGTACGGCTGGAGTTTTCCAGAACCATTGCCAGATACCACTCCCGGTGAAGGTGCTGTTACAGAGGTGTATCTAGAGGAAGGTGGCAGCGAGTCATTTGCAGTTGATAAAAATCCGGTCAGTCCTTTGACTACAAACATTGCTACGGACGAAGGACTGCTCGGGCTAACAACAGAAGCGTACACTGAATCAACCGACGGTAATCAAGAGGAAATCCTCCCTGATCCAGATGCAGGTGGGCCTGACGAACCCGATGACTATTCGATGGGTGGAAGTGCCGCAGACATCGATCGAACAAAGCGAGACGTACAAAACAGTCTCGATGGCACTGTCCGTAACGATTATGACAGCTGGACTGAGGAAACTACACGGACATTCAGCAAAAGCTACTTCCATTCTAAACCGACTACAACCAAGACCACTCGTTTTGACGTTGTACTGCTGTCGAAAAGTTTGACCGAACATGGGCAAGACAACGCGACGTTGTTGCACGGGATTTGGACTTATCAGAACGATTCGCAGATAGGGATGACGCTGCAGACTGGTACACTGACCACTTACGGAGGCGGCGGTTATGTTTATCTGATGGATCCAGGCAAAGATCTGCATGCCGCGGTGGATGTTTTGATCTCTTCAGGATGGGTGGATTACCTGACAAAAGCGTTGTTCATACGATGCAATGTATTCGACGTCAACGGAAAATACGTCAGTGTAGTGACCAGCAGTTTTGAATTTCACGAATCAGGAATTGTTATTTTTCATTGGCACATTTATACCGCGCACCTGTTGAATGTGGAATCGAGTAACGCTATTGTATCGGCAGTGTCAGGGACGTTCTTTTTCTTCTTCCTTGTGTTTTTTCTCATGACGCTGTTACGGAAATTATCCCATCAGAAGTGGACTTATTTCAACAGTAAATGGAACTGGTTTGATACATCGCTGGTATTCATCGCCGCAGCATTGTTTGGATTAGTCGGGCACGCTAGATACCTGAAGTCCGCAGTACTGGAGCACTTCCGTGACGATTCGGCCCTCTTGTTCAACATTTATGACGCTGTGGTATTGGAAAATGCTTATCATACAGTAGCGGGCATTTTTCTCTTTTTGTGCACAATCAAACTGCTCAGAACGCTTCGTATTGGTCGGACGGTTAATGCGTTCCTTTATGTGCTGTCCGAGTTGGTCCGTCCGTTTCTGGGATTCGCTGCCATGGTTGTCATCAGTTCCATGCCACTTATCATGTCCGGGATATTTTTCTTCGGGTACGCAGCACAACAAAATTCCAATATTGGTGCGGGAATATTCAGCGTTCTTCGGATGATGACGGCAGAAGGAGATGATGGGACCAAGTTCAAACTGTATCTGAACACGCAGTATATTTTTGGTCCGATTTACTATTTGATGACGATGATTTGCACAATGTTCATCTACACAAATCTCCTGATAGCTCTGATAATGGTGGTCTACTCAACCACACTGAAACTTCACCAGGACGCCATTGAAAAAGAAGGCCAGCTGGCTGACTTTGTTATTGAACGAATGATGAGAATGCTGGGTATGCACGTGCCGCATCCTGTTGTGGACATTGATCAGTTTCCGGCTGCTGTGCTTTTTCGAGAGTACTTAAAAACGGCTGAAGTGCTGCGAAAACGGCCCAGAGGAGTTCGACTGGACAAATGGGCGGATTTAATTCATATTAAAGAATACAGAAATATGCTCCATGCCACCATAGAGGACATGCGGGATCTGCATTTCGAAGATCGGCCAGATGATCAGGACGAGCGGATTGATTTTGTTTCGCAGACAGATGAGTGGTTTCTAGTGGAGAATGTGCCGGAAACACAACTGAAAGGACCAAAATCTTTCCCCGTTAATAAGATGACACCGCTGGAACGCGGCGGGTCGGATACGAAGCCGCTTGAAGATGTGGCAGTTCAGGATGGACTGTCGGGTTATATTGACGAAAGCCTTCGCATCTATCGTAAAGCTGTGCAGGATGCCAAAAGAGAATTTGATTGGTTTAATTAAGCAAGACAATCTACATGACATTGTAGTCCGCTCGCTTTCGAATATTAGTATGTTGGTTGGCTGTACCGGCATATGACTTGATCCGTACAGTTATCTAGTCTGTCCATTTGTCCCGGTACAAATGTTATGCAATACACATTCCTGGATCCAGACACATACATATGTCTTTCTGTGGAAATACTGTGCTGTGTGGGCTAATGGTACGATCAGTCTAATGTTCTCTTACATATTATATTACTATGGTTTGGAAAGCACCGATGATATACTAAAATCACCGGCCGGAACAAATAAAGTAGAAAAAGCATCGCGTAGGTTGTGCATTAACTGCTACACACAACAAGGCGCCGCTGTAGCTTGTGGTGGTTAATCTGCAGTGATAAATGGCCGTCGGTCCACGTAGGAAAGAAAGGGCGATCGAGGTCTATCAAATGACACACAACGGACGCCTGAGTGTACAGTTGGCCATGTTCTACATCGTCATTTCTACGGTCAATAGTTCAACAGTTCCCTGCAACCAAAAAGAACAGTTCCCTACAAGGGCTGCACCTATTGGGCAGAACCACACGAACCGGCCGTAAAGTTCCATGTGGGTAAAAAAGTCTACCTGTTGATTCTATTCGTAGCAACCAAATCGTAACACAAGTACAGTATCTGAATCGATATACAGTCACCAACACTTCAACACGTGCTGCTAAGCGTAGATACGCTTTAGGAATACGAAGACGGCCAAGTACCAAAGACCCGGCCACCACGCCTGATTTTTGCCTTCCATATGGCTCTACCAATTCCCGTGCCTACCTTCGTACTGCAGCATCCGAAAATTTACAAATCGTACTTGCATGAATCACCTCCCTCAGTGTTATCTGCCACTGATTTCAATCTCGATAATCATGACAAGGATATTCTGCCACGCGAATCTAATACGGAGACCCACAAAAACAGAGTTGTGGAAGGCCTAAGTTCACCGTATAGGAAATGTCGCGCTGAGAACCTATTTCACAGTCAGCTATGCAAGACGTTTCTGAAAATCACCAGCAAGTCGTTATATGGAATACACGGCAATAGGCAGACAGGAATATCGCATTTGGGTGTGGCTTCAAAGTCTGCCGTTGATATCGCCGAAGAAAGTACGGAAAAATTTGATCCAGTTCACTGTGACGGTCATGATATCATCATTTGCATTCGTGATGAAACCAAGCCTTTGTCCGAGAATCTAGTGCGAGCCTACGCCATAAATGCCGAGCTTTTGTGTTCCACGATGTCGTACTTCAAGGATATGCTCTCCACTAAAACGTGCTGCGAAGAAACGGTACCCATTCAGATCTCGTTATTTTTACCCAAAATACTCTGGGACTGGCTTTTGAATTTTGCCAAGTTCCACTTGAGGGAACACCAGGAAAAGCAACCAGCGATCGAACCAAAACTAGCGCTTTCATTGTTCGCCGCTTCCGTGATAATGGGTTTGCAGCCTGCTAAGAAGGTCGTGCTTGAATACATCCTGAGCAACTGGCCATCGGTATTACAGCACCGCGATAGAAAAATGGACTATTTGGTTGAAAAAGCCATAAGCGCTTTCGCTCAGCACTTATCTCCGGCCTTTGTGGAAGACCTTTCGGCAGAGAATGATTGCTTGATCGAGAACCTGTACAGGGAATGGAATGCTATGCTTTTAAATGAGGATGAGACTCAAATAATCTTACGAAATTATTTTCCATACGGAAATGCGAACAACATGTTCATTTGCGTTTACTGCAAGCGCTGTATGAATCCTGAAATATCCAGTTATATTGACTGTGATGCTCCTTTTGTCTTTCGACGTCCGAATGGGACAGTTGGATATTTACATGCAAAGTATGTGCAGGAACAGATATGGCAGATAATATTATAGTTCCTGTGCTCCGACACCAAACTATCAAGTACTGGCAGAGTCGTTTTACGAGCTTCTGTTCTGTTGTGATTTTCAGGCACCCAGATAGTCACTTACTGGACAAGATCCAAGAGACAAACGAAAACTGTGTCGCGAATAAACAGGAAACACTGTTTTGGAAACTGTACGGAACTCTTAATTTGCTGCACTGCGCAAAGTGCAACAAGGTGGGGTAGTTATCACTATGTGCGAGTGGGTGCGATACCGGTGCGTAGCTTTGACACCCGTTTTGTGACCGGCAGTAGCCATCTCAGTTGGTGGATTTGGATATCCGTATCGAGAGACAAGGTACCCTTACCGTAGGAGTATGCCACAACGTATGCTGCAGAAACGGGTGCGGCAAAACAGAATTCCCATGCCAGGAGACTCGTAAAGTGAGACTGTACTATTCAAACAAAACGGACATTTCTGCTTCGTTTATAATGCGTTTAACTCATTCGGCTTACAAAACGTTTTTTTCAGATTACACTAGCACGTACAGATGTGCTGCGAAGAAGTGTCCGCTTCGGAAGATTTTTCACGTCTAGTCTAGTTGACAGCAGCATCCTCGAAGATTCGTCAGCGTTACCCACCCGGGCGATAGCAGCGATACAGGATCTTGTCGGCGTTGCATGGGAGGCAAATCGTCCGCTTTGGTCAAAGCAGGACTGCATGCGTATCGAAGGTACGGTAAGATTCAGTTAAAAGCATGGTTTCTCCTTCACTGCTAGCACCCGCATTTGGTTGTCTAGAAAGGATGTCCATGCGGTATCTGAAAATCTACCTTAATGAATTTACGAAAGTCCATCCAACTGAGTTGACTCAGGGGACTGATGAAAACGATCCTATTGACCAAGGCGATGATTCTACCAGCAAACCCAATGCCCGCAGTCATGCTTGCCAACCAGATGAACAGGATGCCCCGGGAATTGGCTTAGATACAGTCAACAGTTCTGATGCGGTCAAAGGCAAAGGCGGACCTTTTGCAGCCCGTTTACGCTACATTCCAAATCTTGTGCTGCCGGAATACAAAGGATTGTACACAAGGCTTTACCATAGCTGGAAATTAAAGGCGGACGCTGCGGTCGTGGCGGAAAACCTGGAAAAAGAGCGAATTTCGGAACAGAAGTAAGGTTGCCGATAAGGTTATTATTGGTTTTTGATATCATGGAAGTCTCTTTTACTTTGCAGTGCGCTCAGCGAAAGCATTGGTCGGAAGCGGAAGTATAAACAAAAGATGAACTATCCCCGTAAACCAAAGGTTCAGCGCATTGCCCTGCGCAAAGTTAATTCGAAAAAATCCAGTCAAAAGTCATCCGGACAACAGTTCAAAACGTGCGAGCGTCAAAGCAAACGTAAAAGCGTTAGAAGCCACATTTCTGTTGCAAAATCAAAAAGTGGGGTGGCTGCGAACGGCACTTCCAAAGTTTGGACGCGGTCAGATCGGTTTAAACAGGTGGATCGGCAGTCAGCTGGCTCGATTAAATCCCAAAGGAAACCGTCGGCCGCTAATCGATTCGGATACCATATTGCGGATTCATCGTCAAATATCTCCATTTTGGATCATTTCGGTGCTCCAGTAGTCTCATCATCTTCTACCGATTTTCAGAGCCTACAGCAGCTGCTACGGTACAGTTCACCGAAATCAGGGCGAAAGACTGCCTGTCAGGATAGCGGGATTCTGAACAGGTTACGAGTAAAGCCTTCACTTCTAGCCGAATTCACGGATAAGATCCTGCGGATAACCATCCGACCAAACACAAAACTGAACGCGGCCGACCGGGATAAAAGCCCTGTCAGACATCAGCCTCAAGATGACAGTTTGCGAACCGAAGCTTTCGACTCACGGACAACCGAAATCCCTGAATCTTCACATTTAAGCAGTGACCGGGTTGTTTTCGATATCTGCCTATCGAAGAAAGCAAACCATGAACTGGGAATACGAAAACTGTTGCGTCATCTGGACAGCCATCCTCTTTTAACAGCGGACAAAAAACCGTGGAATGGTTGCGTCCTCCGTCCCTATACCGCAACATTTATGAACGCAAAAGGTTTTGATCAACTTTTGGAAAAGAACCATTCTGATTGTGGAACTCCAAGGGGTTCTAGCAAGCTTTCATCTGGTTGGTGCGACATTGGCTTGAGTAATTCTTTGTTGGATATACTGGAGAATGGCTCACCGCCAACACTGCAACCATCAGAGAAATTTCTACTGAATCTAATCCGGCAAATTCCCTTTCCTACACTGGCAAAGAATTGCAGTGATCCCATCGTCGCGTCGCGGAATCGCGCACTCTTGGATGAGTTCCTGCGAGGTGTAGAGAACTTTTTTCGCAGAGCTGTTAATGCCAGAGAACAAATGTTTTCTGGGATGTTTCGCTCATTTCGGTTAATCCAGCGAAACTCAGAAAACAGTGCCATCGGCGACATAACCACAAATACAAGTTTTCGCAAAAGACTGTTGAGGGTAATCGCCGCTTTGGAAGGGAAAAGGTGGGACGCCTTTACTCAACCAGTTGATCGAAACCGCGGATTTATGCAGCTGCAGAAGATGCGCGCAGTTTGTAACAAGCAGATAACGGTGACGGAAACAGCGTGGGAAAGCCGAACGGAGAAGCTTCACAAGATGTTGTTTTTCGATAGTGCATAAAGTGTATCCAGAGCAACAAGACTGGCTCAAAAGGCGGAGGCCAAGGATGCAAGAACGGCACGTAAAGCACGATGCACCGTTCCTGTAGTACATGCAAAGCACTAGCGTATAATGAGCAATGCCGCCGAGAACCATACAGCCAGCAAAAGTCTACGAACTATTCCGCTTGCTGTCAGCCAGCCTTTATGCCGCCCCGGTGCTGCCAAGCTGAAGCCGGGTCAAAAGCGTCGCAGTCCCTTGTATTCTACCACATCTGCAAGCAACGGGACCGTCTCTCCAATTAAGGGTGCCGAGAGCTCGGGTACGACTTTGACCGATCCGTTAAATTTCAAGTCGACTGTTTCATCCAAAAGGTTGCAAAAGCCTGTTTCACCAACAGCAGCGCCGAACAATTCCAAACAGGCTTTGCCTACAGAAACTGATGCATCTGAGAAATTGTCCTCCAATTCGTCGTTGCGAAACAAGTTAGTGCCTTTGACATCCAGAAAGGACTTAACCGCAGACTCTAAGGATTCGTGGGAAACAATCAAGACAGATATCGTTCCCACAACGCGTACCGCATCTTCCGCTAAAAAATCGCTGACTCTTCAAAAACAAGGAGCACATTCTCCACAGGTACATTCAAACACGAGACTGTACCCATTGCGCAAGTCCTTAGCAAAACGAATTGCGAGAAGTAAGAAACGAGTTGTCATTCGACAGACGATTGTATCTGTGGGCAAGGAATGCTGCAGTTCGGCGGAAGCTGCTCTTAAAAGCGTTCTGGAACCGTTTGCCAGTTTTCCACTGAAAGGTATGACGAAACACCCTGAGAAGAGTCGGCACGAATCAACAGTGGAGTTAAAAGCTGCTGGCAGTTCAGGCTTTGAATTCCTTTCGAGCAACAGAATCAGTAACACCGGAAGTGATGCGATATGACTTGTACGAATTGCATTGTTGTCATAGTTTTTATTATTTTAACGGTCGCAATAAATTCGCATGCAGTTGTGTGCAACCAGTAGTAAACGCCTCGTGCTGTATTTCAACGTAAAAAAAACCCGAATCGAAAACCTTACACAATATTTTGGCACATCACTGTCCAGTTTCCAGAAATGCTTTATAACACTGTAACAATACAATCACTGTAACAATACTATCATTATTTCAAGAAACAAATCTTGATCACATCCGGTTCTCGTCACATCAGACGTCTGCTACTCTCATTAACCTAGAACATGCATAGTGGAGTCAGTATACTCGTATCTACATACCACTGTATAATAACAAGTATTCTTACTTCCTCCCTTGGTATAGTCAAAGGACTCTTCCAGAGGCAAAGTGTTAAATATATTCAAATCCATCTGGTTGTCCCTGCAGAATTGTGCTACATACGGCTGGCCATCCATTCTATGCACTTCAACCGCGCTAGCACAAGAAAGGTTTCGACAGCGACCACAGTCCACACTACCGTATTAGCAGTTCTCGTTGCGCGTGTTTTTGAATTTCGGATTGTTGTTTTCTTGCTGCCTTTCCCTTGCCGATAACAGACGAGTACGCAACCACTAAAACGTCGGAAAACGGAGCCAGTGTCGTTCGTATGAATCCGGTAGTTCGGAGTTTCAGCAGGTAGCACCATGTATTACAAGCGCGATACTGTTGCGCTATCACCTATTCCTCTTCACCCTCATCCTCTTCGTCTGCAGTCTCGGCTTCAGCTTGCTCTTCAGCCTCCTCCTTTGCAGCTTCAAGTGCCTCTAATCGTGCCTGTTCAGCTTCCTCCAACCTGTGTTTCTGCTCGTTTTCGGCATCGACCGATGGGTCACTTTCATGCTGCAGGTATTTCGCATTCTGGTTATGCACTGGCTGTGGCGCAGGTGGCATGTAAGGACTACAAAAATAAAAAGTTCGCTTTGAACACCGATTTCATAGAAATATACACGCCTGATGTATTCGAAAATTGCTTTAACCCTCCACTACTTATCGCGTCGTTCCCGCATCGTATTTAGTTCGAATTTTTTCCAGCTGCTTACTTGTATTCCACATTCTTCAAGCCGTTTCCCACATAAAAGTTTTCGGACTTGGTCTGTTGAATAAGGCACATTGCACCTGACCACAATGTCGAGCACAACTTAACTAGGCCGTTCTGCGGCAATGAGGAACAGGTGGGGCGCATAATCCATGCCGGGACATCTTTGGACGTTTCTTTATCTTCCGTTATTGGACTGAATACGGTTGGTCCGGTCTCTACCTTAGCTTTGAGCTTTCGCTTCTGTTTCGGTTTATCTTCAGCTGCTTCTTCCCCTTCTTCAGGTTCGGCCTCCTCTGCTTCTTCAGCCTCTTCTTCTTCCTCTTCTCCCGTTGGTTTTTTTCCAGGCGACGGATCCCACCACGAACATCGCCCTTGGCGTAAAATATACGGTAGATTATGTCCGTAACCGCCTAGGCTGTTCGATAAAATCTCGTTCAGCTTCGGATGCTCAAAATCAGGATCTTCGACTAATTTGAACTTTGGGCCTTCTTCTGATTCGTCCTCTTCTTCTGGTGGAATAAACTGACCAATCGGCCCAATAACGGTACCGTGAGAAATCCGAGCAATTTGCGCGCGGAGGTAATTTTGTTCCACTCCTGGGAATGTCGGACAGGTTTTGATTTTCGAATACAAATTTCCCGTAAATCCGTGTTTTAGAAACCGGGCCTTTCTGACCTGCTCCGGGGTCACATCGGGCAGACGCATCCATTCGGCCGTAATAAGATCCTGGCACACGTAATAACAGTACATATTAGTGCCAGTCTCACATTCTTCGACAAGAACGTCTTTAAACCGTTGATCTGGATCAATGACTGGCGGAGCCGGAACAGGGAATTTGCCAAGATCCAAAGTAAACCCTACATCCTCTGTTTCTTCCCGAACACCGTAAGTTCCAAACGGATTGTAGATCGTAACCTTATGATTTTGGTCTGCCTGGTTTAAAAAACCCTCCGGCACCATTGCTGGCTTTTCATACCACTTTGCACTGTGCTGTTTAAATTCGCATTCTATCACATAATAAGGATTGCATTGTGTATCGATGCGTCCCCAGAAGCGCAGCTTTTTCAATTCCGAAAAACACTCTTTCTGGAATCGTAGTATAGCGGTCATTGTAAGGTATACTTCGGTTTCCGTGAGCCCAATCGCACCTTCTTGCGCGTAAAAGAGCCACTCATACAAGTCAATCGGCTTATAAGCCGCTTTCATTTCTTCCGATTCCATTTCGTCTTCTCCCAAGTGCGGTAGCGGAGGAAAGTTATCAACTGGATGTTCAGGTGGTGCATAGCTGCTTCCTCCGTGATCGTGCCGTTTCGATTCAGGTTCATCAAAGGGCAGGAGGAAATCGCGCACGTTCTCGTATGTTATCAGATCGGTTGGTTTGATATAGCCAGGCTTGATGTGGTGTAGCGAAACAGGTGGGACATTGTAGCGTTTTATCAAGCGGCTGAGAATATCCAGCCGCCCGTCCCATAATTGAGCTTTCTCTTGGAATACCATACATTTGATCATTGCACTTATATGGTCGAACAGCGGACGATTGCTGATGTCGTCGCGCCACATTAGGGTGGCCAGCGCATTGTGAAACTCGTCTTCTGATACAGGTTGTGGCTGAAGCGGGATTCTTTGCTTTGAGGGCGTGACAACTTCTTCGTGGTCTGTGGAAAGCAGCGAGGAAGGCTGAACAGAAACGTCCGATTCTTCCATCATCAAGTGATAGTCTTCGACAGTGACCCGAGTACCAGTGGCAAAATCCAGCTAGATGAAAAAATTTGACGTGAAGGGGGTCCCTCTGAGTTTAACGTTCTCATAAATCAATTGAATCAGGCATATTACTGCTGTTTCTGAACGATTTCTCAAGGTATTGGTCGGATTTCATATTCATCCAGCATAGCAACTTATTGTGGTTCGTGAACGAAGCTGTATAAAAAAAAATAGCATTCCAGTGCGTAAAGCATCCAAACACGCCAAACACATGGGCGTGTCATCAGTTGTAATTCAACATAGTTGAATGGCATGGCGACTTGTACGAATATGGTTTATGACAGCACATCTTTTTCGAACAAAGAATACTGATTTTGCCAGTACTCGACTTATATTTACGAACAAGGTTACAAGGTATTTTATTTCGGCTATAATCACAAACTCGACAGTCGCGGGCTTCGAATTTATGTTTGCTGTCACGAGATACATACACTCTCTCTCATACCTATCTCATAAGGTGTTTTAACTATGCATGACCTTGCGATTGACCTTAAGTCCTGCGCAGAAGTTATAGGACATTATCGTGAGGATTCTCTGACACCACTTTCTGATTATATCGAAGCACACTTGCAAAGGAGGGGCAAACATCCCTCTGCTATCTCCATCGACCGCATCAATGGCACTTGCCAAGCCTGTATTGAAAATCGCAAGATTCTCGACGCGGTTCTCCAGCCATACGTTAAGCAACAGCCGACGACAAATCTTCGCCGCGACGCACCGTTGTTAAATGTCCTTGCGCAAACGGTAATCTTCGACTTCCAATGTTACGATGCGTTGGATTTTGAGAACGCTGTGCAAGATTTGTATTCGTACTCGGTGAGAAAGTTTCTGCTGTATCTTACTGGGATATCCGAAGCGGACGCAGATCCTTTCGACGGTCCTATAAGAAAAAACTGGTACCAGCTCTACGACCAAGACTATGTTGACGTGAATCTTATTGCACCTTATCAAAGTCATCAACACACACTCCGAAATGTTGTGGAGAAAATCGAAAGAGGAATAAAAAACCAAGAGCCCACACTTCGCAACAAGAAGCGATCGATAGTCCTAAAGCCATTTTCTTTTGTGAAGTCAGATACCAGTAACCGTATTCTATCGCGAGAAAATGCCAGTCTCCCGCCAGTGTTATACTACAAAGCGAAACGTGTGCCATCCACAACATACAGTCCGTCTGAGAGCACTATCGCCATGCAGAAGAAAACAAAGGAGCATGCTAACCGCATGCGGCGTTTTAAAAGGAGGATCGACAAGCGGCAGATTTGTCGCAAACGAGCAGCAGTGTCAGATGAAAACAATACGCAGCTGGAAAGGAAGAAACTGCGAGCGCTACCCGCTGGTGCCCACACGCTTAAAAGACGAGTTCGATTAAAACGTTTCGATCAAGCCAAAATGGTCAAGCAAACAGCCGCGACTATTTTACGAGAAAAAGCGCACCTGGAGAGACTACGAGAGAAAGCAGACAGAGAGGCCAAGTTTTTAGCCGAAGGAACAGGAAATACCGAAAAGCATGAAGCAGAAATCCTTAGGCAGGAGGAGGAAGACCTGGAGGCAGCCGTTATCGAAAATGAAAAGAAAATTCTTAACGCAATGATGTCCCTGGAAAAAGCCATTGCAGCGCGTGATGCGTTCTTAGAAGAAACGAAACTCAAGGCTGCTGAGGAAAGGGAGAATAAGAGAGAATTTAGACAACAACGGCAAGCCGAGATGGATGAAACTATTAGCCAATTAAAGGCTGCTGTGGAGGAAGTGCAGCGCATATCGAAAGCCCACTTACTTATAGCACGCACGAAGCTACTGAAGCAGAAAAGAAACAGGGCGAAACTGGTTAAAGATGAAAACAAACAGTTACTGGAAATACTCGCGCAACAATGTGAGGAGGAGCAACTGCGTCGTAAAGAAGTAATTGCCAACATCCGAGAAATGGAAGCGAGAATAATGACCTACGAAAAAACATTCGATTTTGGTGCTTTATCGTCCTTTGGTCACTTGTCTGATATGTCGTTGGCTGATTTGAAGGACCGGCTAATTTCCCTTCACTTTGAAATGTTGGAGCAACTGGAGAAAAAGAAACAACAGATCTGCAGGGATAAAGAGACTGCCAAAAAGATTTTGGCGGCCGCTGAATGTTTCGTAGATAAAGAGCGGTCGTATTGGCAGGAACAAAACAAGAAGGATATGAAAAAATTGTTTTTGCTAAAAGAGCTGAGACAATGCGCTCGCGCCCACCCTGAATTTACGAAAATGAGAAGCTTGTTGATTCAGAAAAGTCAGCAGCGTCGAGCGGATCGTATTGCTGAGCGGGAGACCAGGTTAAAAATAAACAGCGGGTAGGAAATCTGCCGAATGAATGGTGCTCACGTTGTACTTTGTAACTGCATCTTCCGTGTAGTTCAAACCTTTGTGGCTAAGTAGCAGTGCGATACCTATAGTTATATAGTTAATGTTAAATGTTTATAAAGTTAATAAAATCAAGTTAAATAAAGTTAATTAAAATGCGTTATATAGTTAAGTGTTAGCCGTACACTGTACAGTAATCAACTACGGATGCGTGTAATATTGCAGCTGTAGAAGAAGGTTTTTTGTTGTGCATCTACAGCCATAAGCTCCAAACAACTACGTACTTCGCACCCAATTAAAGTCTTAAATCCGAAGTCAAAACTACTAACATCGATACTCCATCTTCAAGCTTTTTTGGATAATGAACGTGGATAAAACTGACAGCTGTTCTACTGAGACTCTTGTTGTAAAATCCATTATGTCGATCAACTTGTCGAAAATCATACAGATACAGCAAATGTCGATTGCGTAGGACACTCTCGAGGATTTCTCCGCGTTGTCAGATGCAGTGTTCGGTAAACGGCACTCCGGAACTTCGCACTCATAGCGTTATACAGGAATGGGTTAATAGCTGAGTTTATGTAGATGAGCGTTTTAGCGAATAGCAGATACCAGAGATCCAACCAGGGTGTACTGGCAAATGAGTTGTATACCAGCAGTCCACGAAAGGGCAACCAGCAAATTGCAAATAACAGGACAACAACGACCAGCATCGTCAAAGCCTAAAACAAAAAGTCAGCTTCAGAAGGCTGGTAATCATTATAACTCTAATTAATAAATTGGGATGCTGGTTCTGGACCGTAAGTATTGATTTACCTTAGAGCGTTCGCCAGTCTTTGCTTTGAAGTTGGCAGTGCCATTCATCATAGTGCTCTGCGGAAACGAGCATGAATTCAGTCGGGGCGGAGGAAGGTTTAGCGGGGTATGTAATGAGTTATTGGAAGGTGAGGCGCGTGAGTAGAAACTTCCACTTCGCTCCATATTCCGTTGCTCTCGAAACATAAACCAAATCCGGATGTAGACAAACGCACAGACCACTAATGGCAGAATGTAGAACAGCAGGAGATCCGCGGAAAAGAAATACACGTATTGATCTTTGGACAATCGGAAATCACATATGGGGAGATCGGGCTTATCGAGGTATGGGTAAGTAATCCGGGTTAGTCCCAACCACGGTGAGCAGTATAGGATGGCGAAGAACCAGACGGCAACGATCACTCTGTTGGCCCGCTCCACTGTGCACACTTTCTGGGCTTTGAGCGGATGAACAACCGCAATGTAACGCTCCATTGTGAAAGCGAGAATACTGCAAAATTAACAAATTAAAACAAACGCTTTTAACAACGGACAATGAAAATGCAACTTAATATAGGTATAGTAAATACAATCTATACCGGTAAATCTTAGGTTCAGTATAAGAATGGCTACCGGAGCAATCTATTCCATTATTGTAACTTCATATCCATTTCTACGCATGAGAACCCGCTGGGTTTAGCTATGCTTTTCCGGCATCATCCGTTATCGTGCATAATTATCATTATTCAAAGCAGTTATAAAAGTGATCGTGTGAGTACTGTTTGGAATTTATGTATTAGTCATATCGACATATTCGTTATCGACCGTTTTGTCCCATTTTTCCAGAATACTGTTCTCGTATTATTTTGCTCCATATCTATGTTGAACTGGGTATCGATTCTCCTTTGAGGCTATTTTTTGTGAACCCACCTTAGGCTCCCGGCATTGATGCCGAGAAAGTTACCAAATATCATCAAGGAACACCCCGCTGCTCCGGACGGGAATCGGATACCGATATGGTGAAACACTATGGCGTCCGGCACGGCCGAAATTAGAACAATCAAATCAGCAAATGCCAGTGACACCTGCAAAACAACAACCTTGTTTAGCGTTTAGTTAGTCATATATCAACAAAACAATCAGCGCTATCCAAACGAAGGCATATTATCTTTAATACATTACGCGAAGCATGATATGCAGCCGAATAAAATTGCCACAACTCTAGTACCTTGAAAATGTATCGATCACCGAATTACAATTTCTTCTTGTGTGACAAATTTAAAGGAATCAGTTAATCACTTCAAGAATTGATAATCTGTTTGCTACAGCTTACTTATTTACCTTTAACAATTTAATTCTTTGGGATACTTTTATTTGTAAGCGCTTAC
This sequence comes from Paramacrobiotus richtersi, assembly GCA_034698045.1. Lineage (NCBI taxonomy): Eukaryota > Metazoa > Tardigrada > Eutardigrada > Parachela > Macrobiotidae > Paramacrobiotus > Paramacrobiotus richtersi. Next base: position 7,632 of record JAQGAU010000690.1, on the reverse strand, counting down.
ATTAATAAGCTAGCTGTATCCAGTATATCACGGCGCTGTTGTTACAATGTATAAATAAGAGTTTTGTGCACGCTGCTACGGCGAACCTTCGAAATACTGTGTTTCTCTATGCAGCTGTTTCACGCTCCATGATTCAATCATTTAATTGTCTGATCATGTAATTTTGCTCCAAGGCAGTAAACACGCAACCCAATTAGCATTAACGAATCCATGTGACTGCATGTAAAGAATCGACAGATGCATTGAACCACTGACAATGAGAGCTGCAGCATCCGAGAAGGGTTTGGTTATTTCGTTCGCTACCTAATTATCTATGTCCAACAATTTTTCATACAGCAGGAAACTTTCTATTTATTCTTCCATTCTTCTATTTATTCTTTTAGGTAATGTATGGGACTTCCATATTATGTTTGTTGATAAAATGCGAGAAAGCACTGTCAACCCAGTGAAGCTAATAATTGTAAGGTTTTAGTTATCAGTGTTGTACAGCAAAATTGGGTTACACCTATCTGACTATACGTTTGCCATTACGATGGTACCGGTAAAACTACAAGCGGTAAACTCAATATACCACTGGTAACAGATCTTAATTAGGGAGAGCTGCACCTGCGGCAACAACGCTCGATGACGCAGAGCGCGAATGTCTAACAACAGAATCAAAAGGCAGTGTATCAAAACATATTTTTCTAAAGCAGCTCTACGGATGTTTACGGTGAGACCACGCACGAAGGGATACCCGGTTTACTTCCAAATGCTAACGATTTATTCCATGGCTATATAGGAGAAATAATTAGCGGATTTCATGGATCAGCTAACTCGAAACCCCAAACAAACCAAACTACCAGGACATAATTTTAATGCCCCGCTTGAACAAAACTGCGTTTCCTGCATTTGTGATGATCTCTTCCCTTTGTTCCGCACAATCCCTAAAGCCTTCGGCATGATCGGCAGCCTTCGGCGGGATAAACTACAAAAATATAATGACTATACCTTAGTACCTAAGAATATCAATGATGCATTGCGTTTACCTCCGAAAACGAAAAAAGTAAATGAATGTCACGTGGAATGTAAAAAGAATAATTGTGCGCTTTATACCGCAGTCGGAGGCTTCAGAGCCGGCTAGAGAAGGCAGCGCAAATCGCCGCACCCGCTGCGCTAACGCTCTAAAATGATCCACAGCGTCCGTACAAATAAGAACGCTTTGAGCCGGTTTTGTAACTATCTCGCAGTACATTCGTACGATACAGAAGAAGGAAGCTAATGGCTTGCTGTCACTTCTCGTGAGTTTACACATTCGTCTGGTGAGCTAAAATTCAATAACCCCGGAAAAACATGGTAAAATCATCGAGATGGATCAAATCAAAAAACTAATGGTTTCATTAGTTTACTGGACTTTTAAGGAGCGCGCCACGGTTCGAGGAGGAGTGACAATCGTATATATTTTCTGGCCACTGCCATCAAAAGACCATGAATTATCGGTTCGCGAAAAAAGCAGTTTACCGCACAGCTGCTTCAGTCTTATTTACAGGATGTGTGGCAACTGTACCTCTACGATTGCAAAAAAAACTAACTTTCAAAGCTACTAGAAGAATAGGTCATGGCATATTACTATTTACTCCTGCAGCATAATCTACGCATAACTCGTACAGTATAATAATTTACGCACCACGTTAACGAGTACATACTGTAGGTAGTGCCGGCACCGGGCATCTGTCTTCCGATGCCGCTTTGATGCTTTGGCGATTACTTTAACCAACATAAGCTAGATTATCTCAGGATTAGGCAAATTTGTTTTTTCAGAGTAGTCGTGCCGAACATAAATAACCGGCTGAGACAGACACAGTACGCGTAACTAAACTTAATTATAAGTGCATCCAGACGGAGCCGCTTACTATCTTTGTGAATCCCGACACAGATGTAAGGCAGATATTGTTAAAAACCAACATACATTTTAAAATTCCAACACGCAAAACTTCGAGACGAAGTACAAAAATCCCATAGATATGTTAGCGTAATGCAGAACGCGAATCGTTTTAAAGCCCATCATGGAGAACAGACTGGCACGTGCAGCATCTCTGTACATGAACTGTTTAGGTCCGTATTTACATACGAACGTAAACAGAGCAAGTACCTAGACGGCTCAATCTCATTACATCTTGTAACCGGAAGACGCCGTTAAATTTGTAAGACTAATTAAAGCAAGTTGGGGATAGCAGTGCGGTTATGCAAATGCACCACAGTACACACCAGCAGGATCTCACAGAACAGTGCAAGCTACGCAGTTGTCTGCAGCTGTTAATATAAAAAGGGAACCGGTCGAAAGTGTATCAGCGCTAAAAGGTTGGTACCATCGCAAAACAATCTGCATTAGACATGCGCTATTATTTAAGTGTATGCTATGAAAAATACAGAATCACGCATTTGAACAGAGTGACCAACTGAGTGACAAACCAACTCCAGTTGGTTTATTTATGAAGGACAAAGCACCCTGTGACACTTCGCCGGTTACTGTAAATAATCACTCACCAAATACGAATAAGTAGGTGTTTGTAATTCCTTGCACCGTCGCGCCACAATGATAAGGACAATATTCCCAAAAACACCACAGATAAAGATGATAGCATGAAGAAACGTGGCAATTATCCGATAAGCAACGGAGCGGTCGTCTTCTTCGGATGTGTCGTCCATGATGGTGTCGGAAACAGTAAGGTTACCGCTGTAAACATCCATGCCATGCGAACAAAAGTTTAAGCTCATCCGATCCATCATACTGTCACTGTTAATCCCATTCATGAGCCCGATGGAATAATAATGCGGAAATTTTCTGGTTCCAGATTGGGATTGTATTTTTGTTAAATTAACTCACACATCCATCTCACGTTTCAACTTAGCCCAGCATCCGGACAAACGCGGGTCCCTTTGTCGTGTACAGATCACTCTGTAGGCAATTGATTTAGCAGTCACGCTCTGACTGTAGGTGTGCTATATATCACAGGCCTATACAGTGCGACATATACTGCATCAGACACAACTGGATATTTCACGTTTGTTTCACCCCATCCGACACTAACAGCGGGACGTCAATCCGGTGCGCAACTACGGTATATCGTGCCCACTGGAGGTTAATATAGATGTAGTATCTCCAGGCCTACCGAGTAAATTCCTATATACGGGAGCACTTTTCTGTGCGGGAGTAACGCTGTTCAACACAATATGGGCAGCGCAGTTCGCCTTGCTAATCTGCCCATTACACAGTGGCTGGGTGCACTATATAAGCTCTATGGAAGATTAGAACGTTCGGCGGTAATTCAATCTGATGATAAACACAAGTGTATTCCCGTGAGGCAGAAAGGACGGCCTGCTCCATTGTGGCTGATCTCTACAGTTCTTGCTTACTTTTTAGGCTAAGCTAATAAAAAGCTAACGCTTTTAAAGCTAGACAAAGGGCAGTTACTGCATTATGTTATGCTAATGGAGCAGCGTAGTAGGTTATTAATGTGAAAAACGGGTGTGTAATACGACGGTCTTGAGGTTTTTGCTCTTGTTTATTTCTTGGTCGTGGTATACTGCTGACTGTGCCTACGTGGTTTTAAGAAAGACAAATTTTGCAAAAAGTAAATTATTACACGTACTTGTACGCGTAAACTCAATCTGTATTATCAAATTCTGAACGATAAAATTTAGCGATGCCAAGTGGCGGGCATGAAGTCTTTAAAGTTTCACGCCATTGTGATTATCGATAAATATACAACCTCCAGTAAGCGTTTTATTTAATACGCTTAATTCTGGCGGAGTATGGAAGTTCGGCTTGAGGAGAACCCAGGTAGTGCGCTTTTGAGTGGGCCTCTGATGATGCCCGATCCACAGACCCAGCTTAGTTTATAATTAGTTTACTGGTGCTTAACGTTCAGTTACAGTACAATCAGGGAATCCCTTCCACGAGATAATTATAATGGATAGACAATTCCGATACACAAAACAGACCGATCAGATTGGCAATACACTAGATTTGGACGCGACAGCCTACGCCTCTGCAGCTATGTTCCAGAAATCTTTAAAGGATGTCAAATGGAAAGAAATGGACTGGATCAAAGAGAAATGTTTACGAGGATTATGTGACATCCATTCATCAGTGATTTTGTGTTCTGTTTTTGCTTTAATAGATTCTCAATTGTGTTCGTTTGTTGATTGTTAAACGTAAGCATTGCTACATCAGTTCATGATGGTCTGTGAACGTTGATAAAGGACTTTGGCCCTTGTGTACATGGACCGTAAACTAATAATAAGAAACCTAACTAGAGGCATTCAAAAAGCTGAAGGCTGCAAACAGTGTGTCAGATTTTCGGTTTTTGACCATGTCCCGTTGGTCCAGTAGTTCCCCACGCGTGGGCGCTCGATTAAGTTCGTAGATTGCGCGTACCTGTCCTTCTTACCTACTGGATACGGTAAGTATTCTTGATTCAATCAGAGACAATCTTTTTTCTAGGGGCTTCTGTTGCTAAGTTACCGAGTATTTGAAAAGTCGGCAGTTTGAACTTGGTATCGTCCTACTCGACAGGCGGATAGGTAACTGCGTTATCTCACCTTCTTGCCCGAAGGTTTTTTTTGCAGCGCGCACAAATGTTGTGAAAATGATAGCAAATTTATGATCTTTATTAATCCTTTGCTATCTGTTCCATGATAATACTCCAAAATGCACTGCTCGTAATACCGATCGAATGAGTAAGAAGCAGAGGTCACTTAAACAATGGCTGGCAACATCGAAATTGCTCATTCCTTTCATGCCCCGGAAGTGTTCTCGGTGGCAGCGGCGCTGTTAATAGGGTCCGCTGTAAAGTATGGGCATACGTTTTTAAATAAATTGGCTTTTGTTCCGTTTCCATTGATGATTATATCGATCGGGGTCAGTATTAATGTGGTGTCACACTACTGTGCTCCATCGTATTCCGAACTCCTGATCAGTTCGTTTAATCTTTCCGGGGACTTTGTTATGCTCATGTTTTTCCCGCTTACCTTGTTTTATTCTGCATATCGTATTCCGCTTGGATCTTTTCGTCTACTGTGGAAACATATTGTCGTTGTTTCCATTTTTGTGAAAAGTAGGTCGAAGTATACTCGACATACAATGCTATAAGTATGATATGCACCTAGCAGGAAATACAGATGGCTGTACGCATGCATCTTGTACAAAGGCATAAAACTCCACTTTGATCCGACTCAGAATCTAGATGGTTTTGTGCTAGAGTATCCGTATTCTCTCAAATTGCAGCCTACGGTGTTCATTCTTCGGTTGTCTTCCGGAAAGACGTTCATTACGGGGGAAGCGTTTATTGGTTAAGAATCGAAATAATACTGAAATATATAGAACATTTTGCACACGTGCACCGTGGCAAGGGCCCATTTTTCTCATGGAAACTTGTCTTGTTAAAAGGTCAGGCACCTTGCAGTATTAGAGGCGGTCTTTAAAAAGACAGATTAAATGGGCTTTTGAATAGCAGTTTACATTTAGATCTACTCAAATTGCGCCGAAATAGAATATGATTAACACTAACAATTGTAGGTCATTTTCAAACAAGTCATTATTTGACTTAAACTACAGAATAATTCCAAATGTTCGATTAGCTTTAATTTTAAGCCTTTCAGATATAGAGGTTGTTAGACTCATTGTTAGACTAACAAGTAAGTCGTTTTCGAAATTATTGCTTGCTGAATTAATTTGATTTATTCAATGTCACACGGACGTTTGCATGGTTCATCTTATATATCATGTCGAAACCAAAAACGTTTGTGTTATTACTTCTCCTTGTGAAATACAACAAAAGCAGTTCATTCCTTACGGTAAATTGTAGTTCTTTTGCTCCAAGCCGTTTCTCGAGTGGTCAAATGCAAGTTTAGCACTAAAGGTCATGGTATTGATACGAATTTATGTAATACTGTGGAAAAAATCACCGCATCATCTCAGACAGTGGTAGAATTCAATGTTTTTCGGAAATAATAATTACCGAATGTGTTTTGATATTGGACTTAGCAAGTGCAGTTGGACTTAGTAAGTCCCAACAAGGGGTTTGTCTGATTACGAAATAAATACAAATTGCATGTTTTGAGTGTCATCTGTTGTTAAACTTCCGTTATGCAGCTGACATAATCGAAGGTCCAGTGCATTCCATACCCTGCAGTACTTACTTATTGATTAGGTTTGGCGCTTCTGATTACTGCACTTGCAAGTACCGTCATTTTGGGCAGTGCTCAACAAAGCACCTGGGGGATACTGACTGGACTTTTATTCGCCAGTATCGTCAGTACTGCAGATCCAATCGATACGTCTGAAGCCATTAAGGGTTCCGGTAAGTACTTCAAGAGCAATTTTTCAAGTGTGCTTCTAACAAAACTTCAGCAGTTACCGTCAAATCATGTGTTAAAGACCAAATTAAAGGTGCTTATCTTTCGAATACCCTTACGGCTTCGCAAATCCTTTTGCTAATTTCAGGATGCGACCGCAATATGGTGGCATTGACGGAAACAACTGCCCTGCTCGGCAATGGGCTTATATTAGTATGGTATTCGTTAATTGTTACTGCCTTTCGTGGTTACTCATCACAGTCCTCCTCATCGGTTGCACTGGTTGAAGTGTTCTTTCTCGGAACTGTTGCCGCTCCAGCTTTTGGTAATGCCATATATTTCGCTTAAGACATTCAGAATTATAATATCTAGGTGGGTATCTAGGACTGGGATGCGCAGTGGCACAGAGCGTACTTTTAAAACACATCTACAACTCATGGCAGTCGGAAGTACTGTTGATTATATCCACACCATTCGCCGTGTCGTGGTTTGCGTATTATTTGTTCGGTGCCTCGGGAATGCTGTCGGTTATTGTCCTCGGCTTATGGACTAATTATACAACGGACGCCATCAGCATAAATGTTAAAGCCATGGCCGTCCAGTAAGATGCGCTTCACTGCAGAACGATGCTACGAACGAAATGACAAACTCGTAGATTTTTAGTAGTATTTTCCTACATCTTCAACGTCCTCGTGTTTCTCTTGGTTGGCTTTCTTCTCACGGATATGGCTTACAACATTGCGGACAGAATCTCGGCGGACTGGTGGCGGACGCTGTATCGGCATTTAGCGCTGCACGCCTTCACCATATGGTCGATGTTAGGATCATTGAGCATATTTCGCCCTCTGCTGCGACGCATGGCACATGGTGAAACCATGTACGACCTACGGAATGTGTTTCTGTTGACCTGGACGACACCAAGAGGTGCGACTTCCATGATTCTTCTGCATCATGTTCTGGACATGGAACATGAGATGTTATTGGGACACCGGAGAGATAACCAAGTGGATCTGGAAATGAGTGTCATTATCACCATTGCGCTGTCGCAGCTCATCCAGTGTACCACAATGCGTCAATTGCTGATTCTGCTAGGTACAATGGTTGAAAATGCAGTTGACTGCATTAGATTCATTAACAGTTCGAGTACTTTGGTGGACACTCTGGGCACAAATATCGGCAATAATTCGTTAAAAAAATTATAAAAAAATAATCTGTCAGATATTTTGCGGCTATGTGGCTAAAAAAACGTGCGCTTTCTAACGGTGTTACGCTTGATGGTGTATGTGCTACCGG
>JAQGAU010000689.1:0-24903 GCA_034698045.1 Paramacrobiotus richtersi | reverse complement strand
CGGCGGACAAACACCTGGACGACCGTGTCGGCGTGGATGCCGTGGTCGGCGAGGGAGGAGGACGGAGGGGTCAGGACGCGGCCCATGTACAGGAGCTGACCGGTTTGACCTGTGGGGAGAGAGATAGTCAGTGCGGGAAATGGTTGTGGAGCGCAATGTACAGGGTAATCGTCACTAATCGCCTGGAACAGCGGACCCGTAGATGTGTCTATAGGACAGCCGCTTCTAGATGGCGATTTAACCAGAGGCTCTGCGGACAGGGCAACCCCCCGTTTACAGCAAGACAACTTCCATAATATTTCGATTTAATTTCACAATCAAATAATCAGGATATTAGCCATGAAGTTTGTATAACATTCTAGGAAGGGAAGCAGCAACCGAAAACCACAATTTCGAAATTACAGTAAAGTGAATAAAAACAATACTGGTTCACACAATAAAGATAGCGATCTGGAAAAGTACTTCGTTTTCTTGCCAATCAAGAAATGCGAAATGCCTCAGAATTAACCGACTCATAATCTGATGATCAATCATGAACTTCATGATTTAATTATTAGTACGAAGGAAAAATTTCAATAGAAGCGGAATTTTTAAAAGGCAAATCAGTAATGTAAAATATATAAAATAAATTTTGTAAATTGTCTCTTTGCCCAACAAGTTGCATCTAGCTCAAAAGAAGTTAAGACCTGTTACAGAAAAGTGAGAAAACAGACAAATTCCAGTACGACCGCTAAACATATGCGCATTTTTGAGTCCTCTCACCTTCGGGAATCCGCGTTGCAACATGATCATCGTACAACGAAGCGACCCGTGTCGAGGCGTCAACAGGGATCGACTCCGACCGCCCATCGGGAAACTGGAGGCGAATCGAAAAGCTCATGTCGTCCAGGACCAGGAGCCCGAATTCTCAGGTGGCGTCCTCTCAAAGGTTTCCCGTGCTGGAATGGGATCACTGCATCCTGGGAGCGCAACGGCATTCAAGAGGAAATGTCTCGGATTTTGTAGTAAGAAATGCACAAGTAACAGTGGATTCCGGATAGATGACAGTCCAATAAAAATGGCAAATCGCAAACGAATTCAACGAACTGTTACGAACGTCTGTTGCGAGAAATACAGTAGAATCTGGTTAAGCTGTGATCCCATTTTAAAAAATAGTACTACAAAAGTTTGATACCAGAAACGCTAAATATACTATTACCAGTACGAATGAAAACTGCAACACAAAATCAAATTTTGAGTGTAAGAACTGGAATCTTCGATAATGCAGAATTGTGCCGTGGTGATGCGCAATGTTTTGATTTGCCAGTGCACACGGAGGCGAAGTATATCCACGGGGGAAAGTTCCCCTGGGCTAAATACAGCGCCAGCAGTGTGTTGAGAACTTCTAAACTCGCAGTGTGTTGAGAACTTCTAAACTCTCTTGTCTAGCATAATTGCATTGAGAGAATTCAAGGTTTTAAGTTAAGTTTTAGAACTACCATCTTGTTAAATGTTGATTGTGACAAATTGTAACTTCTAACTTACTATCTGCCATCTGCAACAGCCAACGTGCCTTTTGTATATATCCAGGTTTGCGATGTCCCTTATCTGGATTATCTTTTTTTATGGACTTTTGACTCCTTTGAGTCTTTAAGTCCTTGACGCAACATAATTTATTGCGGTTCACGGAGAAGTCAACAAAAAGCAACAAGCGATACCAGACGTCTGATTAGGCCCCGGATGTATAAGCAGGAAATCAACAAATCACTTCCACGCATTACCACATCGATGGAGATAAGGTATTTGTAGAAGTGCTTTTCCTGATAAGAAGACTGTAGCTTTATCCACATTACGCAGAGTTTCACCATGGTAGTTCAAAGCGGTACTCTGCACAAACAGAAGTCGGATGAAAGTTGAAACCTGTGTTATCCGGAAGAAGTTATCTCGGAATAAGCTGATATTCTCGGAATAGCAGTATACAGTGCGTTTTAATTCGGATGGTATTCAAGTGTTTATTTCATTATGATGACTTTTCGCGACGGACTTGTTATTATCGCAGCTATACTGACAAATCTCTCTTGTATTTATTGCCAGAATTCTACAGTAAGTGGTGGTGTGTTTTCTTGTTAAAAAAGTTGCGAAATCAAATTTATGTAGGTTGCAACGCATTTCGATGTTACAGTTTCAAGATCCGTTGTTCATTAATTCGTGACTATTTAGCTTCAGATTCGATGGCCCCCGCAAGAAACATCCGGAGATTCCGGCAATATTCGAAGTGGCCAAGTCGAAGCTTTCGCACGGTCGGCCAACCAGTGGCGAAAAACGTGCTCCTCCACGCGGAATCTTCAGAACACCCCTACTCTGCGCAACCAGCTCGGACAGCTCATGTGCCAGGAACTTGGATTTGACAGACTTCTCTCCATTACCTTTCTCGCGGGAACCGGTTTGCAGACGCTGGTTGACATTATGTCGTGCCCAAGTATGTCGCGATTCACGGTACGAAGGTGTTCGTTTGTAAGGGGATCTTTGTTTATGTAGCGAATGCCACCGATATAAGTCAGTGTCGATCTTCGGAAATTGCACCCAGAGGATGTGGACCGATCCGGTTGACGTGCACTGGTAAGCAAATGACTACCAGAGTTATGTATGATGCAGAAACGGAAGAGATGCAGTTAAATTCGAACGATTCCGTCGATTACGAATGTTTAACTCGATACATTTGCTTGTGACTGGATTCACTGGAATATGATTAGAAATTGTTAGGAAGAATTTGTAACGCGTTTAACGACTCTTGCATAAAGAACGGCAAGCTGTCCGTTGCAAGAACGTAAACAAAATCATGACTTAGATGAGTTGTATCTCTCCTCACGTCTCATTCGCATATGCGGGTTTTCCTTGATATTCCTTCCTGAGCGGTGTTGGTATTCGTCTTTCTGTTTAGCCGATTGGAATCATAGCCAATTCATAGTATATGTAAGTTCAGATGGTGTTGGTTTTGTCAGAGCTTTCGCCACAGCCCCTCCCAGCCCCGACCGTCAACGCGACCAACTCGTACGAAATCACCTGCGACATCACCCGCCGCCTGTCAGTCCCCACCGGACCCCGTATCCACGGCGTCTTCCGGCGCTCCACCATCTCCTCCAACAATCAGTGCAGTATGGAGTTCCTGCCGCAGAAAGGGGTCTATCTCCAACTGGAAAGCCGTCACATTACGGTGAACCCCACCACCAGCCCGGGGATAACAGCGGCGCTGTGTAACGCCATCAACCATGTTATCATTCGACAGACGATAGAGTATCCGCGGATGGACGGATCCACGGTGCCGGTGCGGGAGGTCAGGGAGAGTACGTTGTGTGGATTGCGCGATGTGGATAGGGTAGTGGTGATTAGTCCTGTGGCGACGTCGGTTAATATTACGTTTGTAAGGAAGATAGCACCGGCGGGAGTGGAGGAATTTGATATTAGACTGCGAGGTACGGGGTACATGGTGCTGCAACAGCAGCCTTAGCGCTCTGGCAATTATTGTTATTTATGTTAAGTTAATTATTCACTTGAGAAGGTAAATCTTCTGATATGGCTGTATGGAGCATCGGTGGGCGATTGTGCACATGAACGTACAGAATACAGAGAGGTGTATTTGCGAGTTTCGAATCCGTGCACTGTTTCTTGAAAGTTTTCCTAGCTAAAGTGATTGAAAGTAGATGCGTTGTGTGCAGTGCACACTGTGCTAAATTGAAATTTAAACGAGGAAACTTTTGAGAGCTTCGCAAAAGGAGATCGTTCATTAAGAAGCATACCTGTATTTTATGTTACAAATATTCTGCGGTACGTAGATGGTTTCCCACTTTTCCTAAAGTTTAGTATCTAGCAGAGTAACCGAAAGGTGAAAGCGTGGTACGGTATTATTCAGTTTTCTTTGGGGAAAGGAGTTGGTCTGATAAACTAAGCGAAAACACGTTGTCCTAGCTAGCCGGAATTTGATCCCCTTTCGCCCGACCTAAAAGTCTCAGTTATATGTCCACTCGTCTAGAACTGGAGAGCTATTGAACTGGGTCAGCTGACGGTTTTGTGGGTCAGTCTTACTGACTCTTACACTGCCTACAGGCTACAGTTGTTATAACAATCTAGTCCAGTAATCCGCTACATGCCCTGTAAAAATTATTCTGACCTTCGTTTGCAGTTGTCATAAGAAGGATTCTAAGCTCTTTTGGTTCCGGTAGAAACTAACTTAGATGTTCAACAAAATCCAACGGTAAAATCGGTGTTCCTTTATTTCAGCAATCCCACAAATCGCCGCCACATGTGGACACTCCTACCTCAACGTCTCCATCGTCAAACAGAAACTCCTCGGCTGGATCAACGGCACATGGACCGCCCAAGTCGTCGACAAATCCCTGTCCCCGCCCCCGCCCAACCCCCAGTGCACGGCCACCCAATCCGAGACCCAGTCCCGTTCCAATGAGTTTTTCAACGTTGGTTTCGATGCGCGCAACTGCCCCCGGGTGTTCCAGTCCGATGTAGGTGGGGAATTGACATCTGTACAAGAGTTCGTCAGATTGTATACGTTGTATTAGACAGATGATTTTGCATTCGCGTACCAACTCCTCGTCGCCAGGAGGGAGTTTGTGGACATTGGACAGGTGCAGATTGAGTATGCGGATAAGTTTCTCCTTCCCGTCAAGTGCCATTTGAAGTTGGATGAGGGAGGGGTGGTGCTGGAGGATGTCAATGGTGGGCCGGTTGCGCCACTGGAGACGCTGACGGAAACGGTTGTTGTACCATACAGGTTAGTTTATTCGACAAAAAATGTAATCATATCGTAATAAAATTAAGTAATTAATTTAATTAATTATATCGTACTCTGTCTACAGTTTGTCTTTCATGTTTAACCAGGGTTTGAAATGCTTACAGTATACTTAACACTTTTTTGGAAGTTTTTAAAAGAAGGAACAATCGACGACCTTTACCCAAGCTGGTGAATGCCTAATAACAAAATAACAATAATATTAACCGGAAATTAATCGCTGTAAAGTTATGTATCAAAATTCTTGACCGGTTTTTGGAGCTTTAACCTGAAGTTTTTGTACTGGAGCTTGCCTGTAGAATTTGAAAATTTGTTTCAGGCATAAAAGCGTTTTTTGAATGCATAACATAAGATCTGTCTTTTTCAGGATAATCGTTTATCGGGATTCGCTTTTGCAAGTTCCTCTTCAGCACCTTGTATTTCCGGGTGAGAACGTTGAAGAAAAGGAGTTTTATCTGGTGGTTAAGCCCAACGAAGATGCGGGAATGGTTCAGCACGCTGGAACGGAAGTTGTTCGATGTGTTGCGAAAAACCAGCAGAATCCTGCGCAAGCAGACATTTTGTTGTATGATAAAGGGTGAGTTTTGTCTTTGCGCTCACACCACTTAAAAAAATTTCTGATAATTGTTTTAAGTTTAATTTAATTTTTATAAATTTAATTTTTAATAAACTTAATTATTATGCAAAATTCTTCTGGTGACAGTGGCGTTTTGGTGTTGAATTGTTTATTGTATCTTTTTGGAATTATCATCAATATTCGGTTATTTAGTTCTGGCGTTGTTATAATTAGTCGGAAGAGGAAAACAATTTTTGTCTTTATTAAAACTCACTTATATGCAACTGATACTGTATAGATTTTTTTAGATTTTTTAATTTGTTTGCTGATTATTACTGATAAAAAAGCATAATAAAAAGCATCTGAATTTCATTATAATTGCAGAAGTCCTGTGCAAGGAGTCCATTCGGAGTCATCAACGATTTCCGGACAACAGACTCTTCAGCTTAGAATAAATATTAGAGAGATCAATTTTCCCAGTGGTGTTTATGATTTTGTTTGCGATATACGCAGTGAATTACGGAATCAGATAATTGCGTACCACAGTATAAATGGTTCTATTTTATGAATTGGCCAGCAGACAGATTTTCCGGTGTTATTTGTTGTGCCCTCTTTTCACGCCAATAAATCTGATTTTGAGAAATCTGAGGGGCGGGACCATAGCTTGTCCGTTGACCACAAATCAAAGAGAGCCTCGCCTCGTGACCAGCATACCACAAAAGTCGATGACATAATTTCTACTTTTGGCTTGTTAGGACCGCTACATTACCGAGAATGCCCTGCGAAACTTTTTCATATATGTATTTAGTAATTTAATTATTTTAAGTAATTGCGGTGCAGAATAACAGCAAGTTGTCATTCCTGATGAGCAGAAAAGCACAGTGACGAATTTAGACCGGTTTTGAGGGCGGGGCCGGGCTCCTCCGACAGAAGGGTCCCCCCTTCTGTTGAATTTCGGCGAACCCACCCTATAGCATACCGGGAAGGGGGGGGCCATGGCCCCTCGGCCCCCCCCCTAAATTCGTCCATGGAAAAGCACAATAGTAATGTCACAATTCAAGAGGCACACCCCCTTTCGATGGGGTTGATTTTGTTTGAGCTGTCTCTTTACTACTCTGCGGCATTGGTCTCTGTGGTCGGCAACAGTCACAAAGCTGAAAAGTGAAAGCCAGTCGACGCATGAATCGGGATTCGAATTTTTGATTTATCACTTGTCTGTGCACATCGGATCTTCGTCTGCCATACTTTGTTTTTGTTAAACCTAGCTTCAAAACTGTCTGAAATCTGACGGCATGATGGATGCTACCCAGACTGATGATGATAAAACGAGCGTACACGAGGTAAGCTGCATGGATCCGATGCGAGGACTTCCTGGTTCGGAATGATGGCGTAGCTGCTCTGCTTCGAGAGTTTTCTGATTTAGAGCAATGTTTTTCGAATGTCATAAACAAATTCTTGTCATAGGGAACATAATTTCCATAGATTGTAGCTGTGCAACTTGGGAAATTTTCTGCAGATTTGTCGTTCTCGACCGTCAGGTTAAGCACTGTTTATTCGCTAAATTCCCTGTTGAAGACGTAAGATAGACTGCAAAGTACTGGGAATTCGCAGACATACTGAATGGTTTGTGAAATACGACATGTCTCTTAGGCTGAGCAGACTCGTTCCCTGTAGACCATATGGTAAATGATCAACACAAACAGGGAGATTCACGATGTAATCCGTATTTATAAAGTGATGATTTTTATCAGCATTTTTGAACTTCCTTGTCCAGGAAACTCGAGAGGTGAACGTGCAGTCTCCCGTGGATGATAGCAGTAACTCGTACTGTGAACAGCCAGTGCCGGAGAAATGGCAGAAGCAGGCGAAAACCATCGGGGACCGGCTGGCTTACATGTTGGAATTCGGTGCTTTTCATGATGTCACGTTCCTTGTGGGTCTTTCGGAGAAGACTGCCGAGGAGATTCCTGGTCATAGGTGGGTTTTTTCGCTTCTGTAACCATTTCCGCAGTGGCACAAGGCTTTTATGAATGTTTAGGTGCATTCTCAAAGCGGGAAGTGCCGTTTTTGAGGAGCTGTTGGATGGCGAGAATGGTGACCGCAGTGAACCCATCCGGGTCTCCGATGTGGATCCAAAGGCTTTTCGACACGTTTTGCGGTATGTTTCATGATATTTGAAGCAAGCTTTGACAAACCTGTATGTTCGAAGTTTATTGCAAGTTTTTAACAGTTTTCCGCTCATATTGATTGTGTGATTTGAAGAATAATCTTGGTTCTGTCGAATTAACAGAGTTTTTTTGGATCAGTTTCCTTGATTTATTTGGGTTATTTTGTCTATGTTTCTATCAATTTATAATCAAATTATCCCCGTAAAATTTTTGCAGAAATTTTATACTGTATTTTTTTGTGATTTTGGTGTTAATAGTGTGTTTGTATTCGCAGATATGTGTATACGGATAAGGTCGGTATCGACGGCGAAACTGTCATTGGGGCGATGTACGCGGCCATGAAATTTGATCTGCCAGTCCTGCGCGACGCCTGTGACCAGTACCTGAAGCAGAATGTTACTGCCGACAACTGTCTGCGTTGGTTCATGCAGGTACTGTCATAAAAAAACAGATACAAGAATTTTTGTGATATATCGCAGTCTCGAATTGAAGGTTGAATATATAGGTAATTTTGAAAAAAATACTCGAAATAAATTGGTCAGTTTATGAAAGCTTTCTCGATTGATTTGGAAATGAAACTAAATTAAATTATAATAATATAGCTGAAATAACACGGTTAAAAGGGAAGTAAATGATCACAAATTTGGGAAGACGTAATTAAAATTAATTAAAAAAATAAAATAAAAATTAGCCTTTACCGGATGTATTTCGGCCAAAAATGACGATTAACCCAGAAATCACGGAAATCCTCTATAATCACGATTGACCCGGTCGAACCGACTGCAAGAACACTAATCGTTAATTGTTCAGTTCCAGACATACGGCCACGCTGATCTGGCCACCACCTACGCCAAACACATTGACCGTTTCGCCCGCGATGTCCTCAAGTCCCCTTTGTTTGCCGAAATCGACCATGACATGTTGTGTATGCTGTTGTCACGTGATTCGCTGGTGGCACCGGAAATGGACATCTTTAACGCTGTGGAGCGGTAGGTTGTGTCTGCTCTGACCGGATGAGGGTTTCTGTTGAGTGGAAGGTTGTTTTTGCAGTTGGGCACGTGCCCAGTGCGTCCGACGGGACCTGGAGCCCAGCGGCGATAACATGCGCCGGGTGCTGGATGATGCTGTGTATTTGGTGCGATATCCGCGCATGTCAGCCGAGGAGATTGTCAAGGGTCCGGCTATGGTGAGTTTGTTCCCGGAAAAGCGGTATTGTTATGCAAAAGTGTGGTGAAGTTGAGCGCGCATTAAGTATTGTTTTTCTAATTTAAAAAAATTACTTGTATTTAATTTGTGGTGTGTGAAACTGTTTGGTGGAATTCAGCGCATTAAAGGCGAAAAAGGCCTTTAATGCGCTGAATTCCACCAAACGGTATCATAAGTATTTTTTTAAAATTTAAAAAAATACAAATTTTCAAATTCGTTTCATTGAATAACGGAAAATATGTATCGTTAGGGGTGGCAGGTTTTGCCAGGGTTATAGTGGAACAGAAGGAGAAGTTCGAATTAATTTTTAAATTTAAGGGTCAAATTATTCCAAAATTTTGATTGAATACTTCCCTTTTTTGATTCTGTCCGTAATATGTAAATGGATATAACCGCGATAAAGAACTTTGTGGCCTTGAAATGTTGGTCCGTGATATTTCTCACTGAAATGATGACCGATCTTTGGATACGTTCATAATGGAATTCAGCAGATTCACTGTGATAGTCACGTCATGATACAGATTACAGTCATGGTAACGTCAATATCATGGTAACGTGTCCATAATGACCGTTTGTGAACTACAGGCCGGTTGGTTGTCGGGGGATGAAGTCAAGGAGCTGATGCAGTATCTCTTTGCCAAGACGGAACTGCCGGAGCACTTTAACAAGACGGACCGCCGCAGTACCGAGATTGCCGCCGTGTGTGTCCGCCGATTCGCTGCCGAGAAGATTTCGCGCATTAGTTTCCCGGTCCGACCGGATTGTGTTGGGTGAGTCATATAAAACGCAGGTTTTTAGCAAAAAAACTCATTGAAACAAATTTTCACCAGTTTCGTACCCTGTGACCTTTCATGTCATAAACGGAAACATTGGAAAAACACGGAACAGAAGACGTAAATTTTGTTGGTTTTGACTAGAATATAATTAGAATATAATATTATAATTATATATAATTAATAATAATAATAAAATAATATAATAGTAAAAGGAACAAAATAGTACATTGTAAATAATGAAAAAAATGTAGAAAGGCGATTAACTGGGTATATGACTGTTCTAACACGTGTGTTTGATATTCAGTTTCAGCGTTCGCGGGCACTTCAAGCTGACGGGTGTGTCCGTGTACGGGGCCGGCGCGGACGACGGTAAGGGACCCAAGGATATCAGCATTCTTCTGCGCGTGTACAAGCAGCCGCGCAACGGGGGCGGTGCACGTCGCGACAGCCAAGGCCACTCTCCCGTGCAGATGTATGCGCCGCCGTCGGCGCGCAAGGACGCCGAGGACCGCCCCATGTTGGACCTGGTGGCCGACCAGACGTTTCACATGAAGGTGACTGGCTGCCACACGGAGCCGGTGTTGATCAAGTTGGTGCTGGATAAGCCGGTGGAGCTGGAGTCGGAGGGGAGCTACATTCTGTATGCCCGGATTCCGGTGAGTCGACAGGGAGTCGATATTTCTTATGTAATGGATTTATCCTTTTATCAATTTATCTATACAGTTTTTATTCTTTGTAACAGATTGGTGAGTTGTTGTTTTTTTGTAGCGATCGAAATTAATTTGCTCGAATTTATTGTGACGGATTTCTTAATAATTTTGTGGTAATACATAAGTATTTAGAGGAATGTATTTTTCTTCTACTAGTTTTAGGTTCTTTACCACTTTCGCTATGTATTACTGTTGTAATAATTTCAGTTTTTTTTTCTCAATATTATTCATTTACTTGTACCTGTTAATTAGGATGCTAATTACCTGTAAATTATTATTTGATGTTAATTACCTGTTAATTATTATTATGATATTAATGGGGAATCTTTATTCATGTTCCACTGACATTACTCACTGTTCATGCAGAATGATACACTGTTTATTATACCCGGTACTTGTTAATTATGACTAATTACTGCTTTGCTTGACATGCATTTATTTTGTTAATTGCTCCAATTAATCTCTAGCATTATTTGTGCATTTAAACCGGCTAAATTGTTGTTGTAAATATTTTGCTGCCTGCAGATATCGGCAGGAGTATGGGGCGGCCATAAGGGTCTGGACGTGATTGATATGCAAGGTGGCAAAGTGTGCTTTTGGAATGCGAAGAATCCCGACGGTAATAGAATACAAGATTGCGCAATTGTGTTTATAAATTTGGTTGAATCTATGCTTGGTGTTGTTTGCTGGTGAAATTGTGATAATTAACGTGTAGGCACCGCGGAGACCAACGGGACGAACGTGCTGGTCGGACAGTTTCCCGAGGTGTATTTTGCGCTCAGCGAGCAGGGTGCGGGTGATGCCAAGGTGACGCCGACGCGCAGCAAATAGTGAGTTGCTGGAACAGAATTCATATTAAATTGTGTAAATAAATCCATGTTAAAATTTTATAAATGAATCTGTATTAAATTTTTGTAAATAAATCCATATCAAAATTTTTTAAATAAATCTCTGTTGAAATTTCGTGAAAAATCCCTATTAAAATTTTGTAAATAAATCTCTATTAAAATTTCGTAAATAAATCCATGTTAAAATTTCGTAAAGAAATCCATATTAAAATTTTGTAAATAAATCCATATTAAAATTTTCTAATTACATCCAGATTAATATTTTGTAAATAAACCTATATTAAAATTTCGTAAATAAATCCATATTAAAATTTTCTAATTAAATCCAGATTAATATTTTGTAAATAAATCCATATTAAAATTTCGTAAATAAATCCACATTAAAATTTTGTAGACAAATCCATATTAAAATTTGGTGAACAGATCTGTATTAATTAATCCATTTTAAATTTTTTCTGGCGGTATACCGTATGCTTAACGGTTGTTTAGCCCGGTGTGGGGCGGGGCAATTTATTTCAATATTTTCTGTGAATTTAAAAAATGTTTTGACAATAATTTGTATCGATTTTTCACACTTGTATTTGCAAACTTTATTTCGAACAATATTTCATTTATTGTTTTGCCGAATTTTGTCTTCTGTTACTAATAATTTTTACAGCTTGTTTTAGTTTTCTGAATTTTAAAAAAATTCTAAGTTATTTGTTAATCTGTCTGACCACTTCTTCACAGATTTCTAGCTTTTATTCCGTAAAATATTCAGTTTTTTATTCTTCCGAATTTTGTCTCTTATTGCTAATAATTTTTTACAACCTGCACCATTTTCCTTGAATTTGTAAAATTTTTTTAATAATTTTCAATTTGTTTGGTGAGTTTCGCACGTATTATTTACTTTTATTTCGTACAATAAGTAGTTTTTCATTTTTTTACGACTTGTCTTCTGTTGCTAATACTTATATGCTATTATTATACTTTGCACAACTTGTTGAATTTTTTCATGTAATTTTTTTAAATATTGTAAGATTATTTTGTAACCTGTCTAGATAATTTTTCACGTATTTTCAACTTCTATTTCGTGCAATAATTAGTTCTTTATTTTGCCGGATGTTGTTTTGTTATTTTTAATTGTCCATTTTTTAGGTGAATCTGGTCCTGTCTACGACATGGTTGGATTCGGCACTGCACAGATTGGTTGTATTTCTTTGGTTGGATTAATAGAATTCACTAGATGTAACAAAAAACTTGCCATGTTTTTCTCACAAATGATTAGCAGGAATAAAAGTCTTATGTTTATCGCGACTCGTATATGCTGGTCGAGCGTTCGCTGTTGTTACATTGCCGTCATTGCATTTTATTTTGTTCAGCTGATTTCACGGATTGATTGTTACTTCTGTTTTTCTTGATGATATGTCTTCGAAGTTGCGGAAAGGAAGAAAGTTGTTGGAATACGACGTTGAATTAAACTGATGTATTACAGCGGACAGCTAAATTTGCCGGTTACTTTGCCAGCTAAATTTGTTGACGTTAGTATTTCACAAGTGCAAGTGAGAAAATGCTCACGGATTTGAATATAAAAAAAGAAGAAACTCAGAAACGCAACTTTTTTTTGAGTTAAATTTATTTATTTCATTAGTCTTATTAATTTCTATGATGAATCTTTTACGTGAGCTTGTACATAAAACAGTACTTCCACTACTTTAAAAAGTAAAAAAAAACCCCATAAATACACTAAAATATATTTACATAAAAAACATACGAATAAATAAACATATATGAATAAGAATAAATAAAAAATACACTTTCAGAATATACGTAGGACAGTGCAGATCACGTTTCATTCAGTGATGGTTTTCGCTCCAAATCATTCTATTCACTAAACGGTAAGTTTTTATTGTTGAGCACACAAAACCGAAGTTGACCATATTCGCGTCTAACTATCAAAACACCATGACAAATCTGTATCTGTAAATGCAGTTACAAATGGAAAATGCACGAAACAAAGTGTGACACAAAACACGAACAGCAAAATAAATAGACACACCGTATGTTGCGGTAGAAAATGTTCTTCAAAATGGGCGTTAGAGGAAGTGCATGGGGCCGGCGGCCATGGTAAGCAATCAAGTGCATAAAAATGTACCTGTTTTCCGGTGATACCATCTGTCGTCATACTGCTAAACGGTTAAACCTGTGCAGTTCCGTACTTCACAACAGCAGCGAGTTTACTGCGAAAAAAAATCTGGAAGGCTATAGGAACAGCCATTTACATAAAGAGCGCTTGTCGCATTCAGTTGGTCCCAAAGTGTAACTTTAGAAAGTTTTGTCTCGTATAACATTTTGATCATAAATGTGTTTTTGTAACGTATTTGTGTTAAAACAACCTACTGCGGCAGGCACTGATTTTTCATGCATGAAAACTGACTGACGCAAGTTATTGCTATGGTCCGTCAAACCCTGATCGACTCTCGTTGGAAAAAATTAGTGAGAATGATCGCGAGATAATTAATCTGTACCTCCAGGACCTGTTTTGAGCCACAAAATAGTGTAAGTAACGTTTGTCTATTTAGCGCCGACGAGGACTTAATAGAACGTGGGGTCGGTTTATCAAGAAGCGCGATTCCGCTTGTCCTGGTGTTCCTTTGAAATTCACCATACAAAAAGAGAGCGCTTTTAAACTGTGCCTTTAAAGTGTTTATCACTTTTAAACTTTTGAATTTTATCAGTAGTGTTGTAAGCACACTAGATTCTGCCTTGTTGTTTACTTCCTTTATAGAGCTTAAAAGCAGTTGCTGCGTGTAGATTAGCTGCTGATTTTTTGCTGTATATTTGTCTCCAAACGCGCAGGTACCTAAGGCACGTCTCTGTACTCAAAGACTACGACAACAATTTTTATTTCGTTAGCAAAATATTGAGAATTCTGCTAAGAACAGTGATGCACATCGATTGCATCACCGAAGCAAGTGTAAAAGATAACATTCTTTCCAGGTTGAATCGCGTGCGGGAAGAGTGGAGCCTGGGTGCTGCGGCTGCATGATTTCCACCGTTAGGATTATTTTCTATTATGGTTCGTTGACCATAAAGTAAGGTGTAATAATTTAGGTGGCCTTACAACAGAGACTCTTTCGTTCTCAGCGGCATGAGAAGTGTCTGTGTAAGGTATCGGTAGTTTTCATTGCGTTTGTTTATTTTAGGAATGTCCCTCGCGAAGCCTATTTTGCGCCTCATCGTCCTGAACGATCAGCTAACTTTCGATCCAAAAATCCAACAGCTGATTAACGTGACAGGAGTACTCGCTACGTTGAATTTGCCAGCTACGGGACAGTCTTCTGAGGGCAGCTGGGACCGGAAGACTATCATTCTGACCCGCAACTTTGAGGATCCAATTGTATCGAAGATCCGTAAAACGATGACTGTACTGACACCACCTGCACTGGAACAAATTGCAGTTACGCTGAACAATGAAATCCTAACAAAAAAATGGCTTTAAACGTTGTACAACCTAAACATGAAGAACATATCGTGCGTGATGAGCTCCGCTGGACTCACGGATGATACCTAAGGTTCAGTTCACAGGATACAGTGGATGGGAGGACGTGAGCGGGATAAATTCGAGGATCGGACCACTCACTTAATCACCGCCAGTAGCCGTGCTGATGAATATCAAAAGGCCTTAAGCAGGGTAATTCCAGCTGTGACCCCAGAATGGATTCAGTACTTATGGACCATCGAGATGAGTCGGTCGATCATACATCGTCCGAAATCATTCAACAATTTCTACTGAAAGCCCGTAATATGATCCCGGAAAAAGAGAACTATTCACAGAGTAGCCCATTAAAATGTGGACGGGCGATGGTCGCTGGTCTAGATCGAAATATCGGTGCATTGGAAAGTGCTGGAAAGAAAAGGAAAGCAATCAGCCGGGGAAGCTCTTTCGCAAAGATTCAACCGTCTAATTTAGGCCATTCTGTGCATAAGACCGATTCGCCTGACAGTGTTCCGCTTGAACAACAACTCCGCAGAGACGACTCGATACCGAGCCCCTTGACCTTACACCTCGACCTCGATACAGTCCACCGGTCGTCGGTACTGTGTGCAAGAAATCCATGAAACAGAGGCAAATTATTGCCGGTTACTGGGTGGAATTCGTCGGATTATGGAAGAAGCAACTGATCCTGCAAAGAAAGCGGGAGCGGAACTGCCACCAGAAGCTGCTAGTCAAATGAATGACGGCATGGATCAAATGGCGGCTATTCTAAACGTTCACCAGCGTATTTTGAAACATCTCAACACTATAATAACTGATCGGAATGAAAACAGTGCTATAGGCTGTGTTTTCACCACAGAATACGAAGGTTTGGTAATGGTTTATCCGCCGTTCATAAATTCGTTGCAAGCACTGGTGGTCCGAATTTCCGAGTGCAAAGCTTAGCACCCATCTTTTAAAGCTCATCTGAAAATGTATTCAGAGTCCAGAGAATACGGGCGCGAAAACCTGACAGATCTGCTGATTCGACCCGTACAGCGGCCGCCATCCCTGTCGCTCCAGATCAAACGGATGCTTGAAATTACGCGAAAAGAGGGTGGCTCCTTGTCGAATGTTATAAGTCTTCAACGTGCCCTAAATGACATGGACAACGTGTGTCAATCCAATAACAACTGGAAAAAAATTGCGGACCGCATTAACAGCATAAAAGGAGCTCCACCCAAACTGACACATAACACCGTGGATTATATTTACGAGATAAAAGGTGCTGAACTTGAAAAAGGACAGCATAAAAAACCGGGAGTAAGGATTCTTTTCATTCTAATGAAGACTTCACTGGAAATATCAGAGATTCGAAACGAAAAAGACCAAGCGTTGAATGGCCCCAGAGAATCACCTGAAAACCTAAACATGATCTCGCTCTCCAATATCACGGCCGTTTACAACATTATTGAAGAACAGGATATTGCAGACCAGCTTGCGTTAGAAGGGGCTATAAATGAGGAAAACCAGCACGTTCGCTTCAGATTTGCCGTACAGGACGGAGGGGTATCCAAATCAGAATTTCTGACTAAACTGACACAACAGATTAGAATCGTCAGCCACAAGCTTGGAAGAATCAAACAAGAAATCTCGGGCCAGTTGCAACGCTGCCGGCCTTTGAGTTAGCAGTTTTCTTATTGCTAATATCGTTTTCAACAGCATCATAGGTTTTGCAACGTGATAATGAGAAAGGATTCAATGATCAACACCCGAGTGATTCTATCCGTGGCTTGCTTGCAGTTACGGCCGACAATTTTATTCACTGGGTTTTCGAACAACTCAGTTTCGGTTGGTCTGGGAGCTAATGGTTTCAGTATGAGTACAGTACAGTAGAGTCTTACAGTACTGTTTATGAGTTACTCAGCTCGCTGACTGCTAAACTGCTGATCGACTGTTTTTGGAAGTTAATGCGGTAAAACAACGAAGCTAACGTCTGTCTGATTGTTTTAGGTAATGGCGACTTCGACTTCCAGCGCCGAGGCTTCATGGAGCGCGTACGGAAATCTTTCGGAAAATCGGCTGACAAGGAAGTGGGGAGGAAGCGAAGCGCAAGTGTTCAGTGTGGTCAGGAAACGACGCCGCAGACGTTGGGAGTAAGGGCTCAGAAACCACTGCCAACGAGGGTTAAAGAATAATTTCGGAATCCGGGCGACAATATCGCCCCATCCGCTGTGGTCGTGCCACTGGAACTGCTGTGCTGTTTGCTTTCTATATACTTTCTTCCTACCGACCTCCGTTTGACGCATGGCACTGCCACAATAAACGTTTCCAGAAAAACACTGCTGCTGCAAGTCTCGAAAATCGTAAAGCACGGCTTTTGGAACTTCACGGAACCCGCGGAGTTGGAGAGAATCAGTAGACTGATTGGTTATGGTGATACTTTTATATGCCGTATTAAGCGGGAAATTATGTGTAGAATTGTAGTACCGTGCATTTGTGCTCGTTTTTTGTGTATTGCAGCCGTTTTAGCTTTTCATCTTTTATTTCAAAACTGCCGATTGTAATTGTTTTGTGATTATAAGAGAACAGTTCATGACATATTAAAGTCCTGCACCAGCAGATCGATCGTTATATTCCCCGGTGTAGTCGCCAAAATAACCGCGGTATTAATAGTTACATTCGACGAGCTCACGATAATACATTGTCAACTGAGTTGATGATCAATTGTTATAATTACCTGACAATCAATAACAAATGCAAATCAATGCATAAGCATAAAAGTTTGCGAATCCAACTTTTAAACAGCTGAAAACAGTTTCAAGTTCTCTGCAGATTCAGAGTGACAGCACATTTCTAACAAATCGACTTTAGCAGCCAACGATGAACGCGCACCGTATCGGGTGGGATGTGGTAGACGTACGCACGCTTGACGTACGGAGTGCCCCGCCAAATTGCCAAAATGGGGTCGCAGCGAGCGCTTCCGACGGCGCCGATGGGAGCCGGCGCGAATCTGCCCCGATTCCGTGCAGGATTTGCAGCGAAGATACATGCAGCACAACTACACACTTTTCATAAAGAATTCGACCAGCGAACCAAAAGTTATATAACGCATATATTAAAACAACAGTAACACTATTAGCTCGGTACGTACGTTGGCATTCGGGAGCTGGTTGCGTTTCAGGCGCCACCGGACCCTCGGGATATACGGGATAGACGGGAGGTGGATGGGGATCACTGGGATCATACGGTGGATGAGGCTCGACATGTGGATCCACCGGTGGCTGTTCGCCTACAACAACATCCACCCTAGATGAGTTCCTATTGGACTCGATGACGGATCAGGTTAACGTGTTACCCAGTTCGACGGGGGTCATGCACGCCGTACCGCAGCCGTTATTACAGCACTTCTGCTGACCGTGACACTCGTTATCACTACCGCAAGCCCGGTCACATGAGCCCGGAGGAATGTCCTCCAAATGTGGACAGGTACCGGCTTTCTCCACTGAAGAAACAAAATGACGGAAGAATGACATAAAGAGTATCGATGCACAGCAATGACAGCATGGCCTTCCCTTAATTCCTTTGTCTAAAGGACTATCCTAATTGTGTTACGCTTTTCGCGATGCTATGATAATATGGAATGTACAAAAAGTTACAAAACATTGTCATAAATATCTAACTGAAGTTTTTTCGGCTAGTTCTTTTTCGTGCCTGTTGTTTAAATTTCACTGTCTAGCCACTAGTCTACGGTTGTTCACCATTGTGTCCATTCGCTGAATTACATAACTGACATCAAAACAAATCAGTATCGATTCACAGCATGACTTTATTCGCCTTGAACAGATTTTCTTAAATGTGCTCCTGCTAATTAAGGAATTTGTAAAAACATTCTCAAAAATATCTAAAATAAATTTTGTCTCAGCTATGTCCGATTGGCTTCAGCATAATCACAGGCAAAACGAGGGATTTCAGAGCCACTAGTCTACAGTTGTTCATGATTCTGCCCATTCCTAGCATTACCTGCGCTGCACACCGGATAACCGCATGCACTTTAGTGCGAAATTCTGACCTGACAGTTTATACTTTATTATACAAGGAGTTCAGAAAATGGAGCAGATATATTATGGAATAAAATAATATTATATAACATGATGAAAGCAGGAAACGATATTACGATTTCTGCTTTATGCAGTTTTTTTAGTTGTAAATAAGGTATTTTACGACAGTTCACTACAATTACACAATTATCTTACATCGTGAGCTACAAGTTCCAACAAATTCTTCATTCGGTAGCGACTGCACGGTACATGTCGCGTACGCCGGGCACTGAATATCCCGACAGGGTTCCACACAGCGACACGTTGGGCATGAACTGGGATCCTTCTCGTAACCATACGGGCATTGGATATCACAGGTCCTTGGGCCCCACGTGCCATCGCGTGACAATTCCGGTAGAACACGGAGTTTGCTATTACGTGTAGGTGCCATGTGTTTCCATTGCCGCCACTTCCGCTGTAGAAGTACTAACTGCATCGACCGGTGGCCTTATCAACGTACCATCGCAGGATCTGCCCGGGGCCTTTGCCTTGACGCACGGGCTGCTGGCACACATCTGTCAAGAAAAAAAGGTTTCCTTGATTTTGTAGTTTCGCTTTAGACGATATGGCACAGCGGTTCGTTTACATATATCCGCAGTAATGAAATATAATCTAGCATTACATGTGACCGTGTCTTCTTTCAAAGCCTGCCAGTTTGTCCCTAGAAACTTTTACATCTTTACAAAAAGATTGAAAAGGTTCAACAATCTGAGATTTTAATGCGAATCTACTAACTCTGCTGCACAATTTGAACATGGCTTGAGTATACGTTAAAATTCCGGATACGGACTATTAAGCCACTGCACTACGATTTCGCAGTATGAACTACCAGCCGCCAAACCCACAAACTTGTCCGTCATCACTCGAACAGCAAACACTACAAACTCGAACAGCAAACACTACAAACTATAAGTGCGAATGATTCCATCTAATGCGGCCATTTCGAAACCAGCCTACAAGTGCACATTTTTACTAAACCATTAAATCCGAAAACGAACGCGTGTAACAATCAGCACATTATTCTTACCTGGAATAGCAGTTTCCACGCACCGCTCATTACAATCCTCCCGACTCTCGAACCGATTGTCATTCCCCAGACACCCTCCATAATGGAACGGCAGGCACTCCCGTACGTACTTATCATAGTACCACATGCGCAGATTCTGATCACAGGGTCCGTGCACCTTGGGGAGATTGCAGACGGCCGTACCCACCGGGTGGATGCATTCCCCTTGGCATTCGCCCTCGGAATCGAACTAAAAAGGAGAACAGTGTGAACTGGTGGCGGGAAGCAGGGTGAATTCGTCGGCTTACCTGTTGTCATTGCCCATCGCACCAGAATCGATTGCAGTCGCCGTATTCGAAGTCATAATGCCATTTGACGCTGTAGTTGCGGCAGGTCCCCTGGTCCGAGTACATCTCGCAGTCTAAATGAACACACAAGATCAACGTGGAAAAAATGCCGGCTTTGACAGTTGTTCATAGTATTTCCCCAAAACCGGTTACAAATGTTTATCACCGAATTCTATAGTTTATATTTTTTTCCCTCCTCAACTTTCTTTCCTTTAAGTATATTATTAAATAAGAAAGAAGAGTAAGTTGCCCCTGTGTACAGTGTAACTACAAGTCTAAAGCAGAGAGGAAACATGATTATGGTCCCAATACAAAATCGCAAATCTAGCGTTTGCTCCATTGTATCTGGATGTTACGATCAATATCCATAAGATATCATATGCATTATGATTACAGATTCGCAGGTACAGGTACATCTCGCAGTCTAACGAAAGATAAGGAAGCATGGAAACACTTCTTTTACTGTGAGCATAGCTGCATATCCGTAATCTCACCGGTTACACATTTTTATAAATGAATTCAATAGTTAGGTTATAAGTAGTATTTTTCTTCTCTTTAGTAACATGTTTTTAACGTTTCTTTAAAATAATTTTACTGAATAAAAGGAACATGTGTACGTTGCAAACTATAACTACAAGTCTGAAACATAGAGGAAAGATCTTCTTATCTTTATACAAGATATGTATAAAGATAAAAAATAAATATGCAAATAAATTCAAAAAAATTATAAATGTCACAAAATTGTGTAAAAAGGGAGTTTATTGCTGAAATGTGGAGAATATCAGTGGAGAGCCCATTCTGACCTTTATCGCATGGTTGCGCATTGCAGTCTTCGGAATCAGCGGGTTTCTCTTCCTTATCACAGCTGGCCGAATCCATGACACTGTCGTTCTTCAATTTGATGGAGCGACGTTTCGAGCCACCGCCAAATTTTTGTGTACACTACGAACCGAGAAAAATTTATGAAAACATTGGATATACATCAATAACCAAAAAAGTAAAAAAATGGTACAATTTAATGTTTTTGCTTATGCGATGTGCATTACGTTACGTGAACTGTATGGATGAGACGATTGCTTGGCCCTCGAACAAACCACTGTACTACGACTTCTCTCTACCCTGTCATTTGCCAAACATTAAGCAATGCATTAAAACAACTTTCTCGGTTGTTTTGTTTACATTAAAATTAAAAAATAAAACCCCATTTTATTTAAATTAGAATTCATCAAAATTCACAAGGCAGTTGATATGCTTGCACACGAATGGCAACCCCGGGAACAGCAAGCCACTACTCTACGATTTGTCATACTTATCACAGGGGACGAATAACCCCGTTAAAATAAAAAATGGCACTGAAAAACGTGATCAAACAGCGGAAAATCTCTAAATCGAATTACTGAATTATTAAAATTAAATTTCCCAATTAAGTTACAGAACCTTAAATGGAACACGACGCAGTGTATCGATGTCACTCGTAATCTGTTTACTTTCCGATCTAATTTTACCATTTCGACAATGCCATTTACTTTCAACTTTGTCAACAGGTTTTAAAAAATATACAAAAGTATAAAAAGTACAACGATGACAAATAAATAATACTAAAATACAAACATTATCGCAAAGAATTCGATGTTTGCTTTTCAAAGCAAAACACCTATAACAATGTTCAACATAGTGAGTTTTTAAATTTACAAAATACATTTTTTCATTAGAATAAATAATAGATAAAATACAACATACTTTTGTCAACATACATTTGCTCCATTCTGTGGAGAACCACATTGCCACACAGGGCGGTGCACTGGCGCAAGCGTCAGATAAGTCCGGTTTCTTGGCCGCCGTACACATGGACGACGGGTAGACGGTGCCGTTCTCCGATGTGCACACGGCACGACGGGTCCGTTGACTCTGACCACAACTGTTGCACTGTATGAAAGAAATAAGAACGTCATGGTTTCTATCGGCACGAATGCGCGTATGCACTTATGATAATCTTGACTAAGAAATTTGGAAATTATTACTGGATAAACCATTTCAACATACGTTAAACTAGCAGTAAAACTGTACGAATACAGTAAAACGTTATAATTACTGGAAAAATTGACATATATTTTTCGACTATTCGTTATAGTGACATTCGAATTGTTGCGCTAGCGCAAATGAGGATCAAATTCGAAATGCATGTGCCACTGCACAACGACTGTCAATAATGGAAGGAAATGCGCTGCATCCGGCCCATTCACCCACCTTCCAGCTGTTAAGAGCACAAAAAAATCTCAATCAGTATTCACACAGTGTGCAGATGATATAGTTACAGTGGGACAGAGAGCGGGCAAGGCCACAATGTCATGAAATACCATATTCACAACGTTTACACGAAGGTAAAACTGTGTTAATATGCTTTTTACTACGAACATGCATTTTGAATTATGGACCCAGAACAACGAATGTTAAGCCACTGCACTACGACTTCACCATGCGCGGAATGTACATGATTATTATTAAAAAATAATTTCATACGTTTGCTACCCACGACAACATACAGTTTGTGTCTGTTTGTCACTTACGTTTCTACTGATAGGTTACGATATTTAAAATCGAATAAAAATAAAATATTCAAAGCTGAGTGGACATTTACAATTATCTGAAAATAAATCAAGTAAACACCTTATGCAGAAAATACACAAAATTAATGAAACAGATTCAAAAAAAAATATAACAGATGATAAACTTCAACGCATCAATAGCGCTGCACTTTGCGCATTCTCTCAACACAGAAACTCGCCTTACCGCGATGGCATCCGGTTCGGTCGTCGGTCCCTTGGCAGTCAACAACTCGGCCGGCGGATACATGGCACTCTCCCGGTAGTACGTAAACAGCGTCCCCGCAATGCGCAGCATCCGTTTGCCGCTCTCCACCTTGAAGTCCCCGTTGAGAACATACATGTAGTTCTCCGAGGGACGCCGTTCGCGGATCTGGATGTTGGTGGATCCGCTCGGGATGATGAGGAACTCGGCGTACGCTGTGGGAAACACAAGAAACTGGTTGATTCAATCGAGAAACAGTGGGGAAAAAGGGGGTGCGTACAGGATTCTGGGACATCGCTGTCGTCGTAAAATTCTTCGACGAATTTGCAGGATGATCCGTCTCCGCTGCAGACGCGACATTTGTCCTCTTGGAGGAGGGAGCCCAGACGTTTATCAAAGCAAATCGACTACCGAAACGTTGGGAATTCTTAAACTAACAAAAAAGGCAACAATCGATCGTAAAGAAGGTAGAAAATGAGACAGAGAGTGAAAAAAGAAATAGAAAATTTTGTGATGAATTTCGAACGCTTGTGGCTGTCGCCGTACGAACTTACACGGGCGGCGAACAGGTCAATGGCACGCCTCCTATTGGTTGATTCGACACGCGCTATACTTATTCGATACGATATTGCGATACTATGATTCGAAATCACAAGACACAACAAAGTTAAAAGAGTTGTCGAAAATGTTTTCGAAATCGGTGATGTGACGTTGACGGAATATCATCAAAAATCAATCCTCAATGAACAGAAGCTGACCAATCCCATAAATACAGTAATTACAGTTGACACTTACGACACATTTGCCGCGAACACAAACGGCCGTGTTGTCGTCCCAGCAGGCCGTGCCATGGATCGATCCCTTGGGAGCAACGCTCACGTAGAAGCTTCCGTTATCAGACCGGCAGAGCAGTTCGCACTTGTTGCTACCTAGTTCCACTGCACTGATTGTTCTAACAGACTGGCCCTGTCAATGGCGAAGTGCGTGGAGTACTCTGCACGTACTGCGCAATTCACACCGGCATTTTTAAAGAATCCGAAAATTACAAAAAAAACAAGGAATCATATTTGAAAATAAAGGCTGACCTCTCTTGCACGGGAGTCATCAGCACTTTTGTCCCTGGTATGGTGTATCGCCAAATTTTGATCACTCATCCGTGCGGAAGTCGGGGTTAGTCTCCGGGTTAGGTTCTTTGCGACAGGTGAGGCACTACTTCCGCAGACCGCCACAGCCAACGTTAACAACACTACGACTCTGCAAAAATATTGATTTTCAATACATCCACTGGAATTTATTGAACAACATCACCTCTCACCGCTACCAACTGCCCTGTCCGAACAGCACAACTCCACTTCTCACCGTTATCACTGGACCCGGGCAGTGTATAGCTGCCCCATATCCTGGATTGAGGCTAAAAAGGCTCATAATTCACCGATCTGCAAGGTACACGGGCCACCAAGACTATCGAAAACTTTTCGGAAATAGGCGAAATCGTAACAGACTACGGATAAATTCCGGAGCTGCAAAATATAGCCAAAAACAATTTGCCTTGGGAAAAACAATCACAAACTTCCTTTTACAGATGTACAATTTTTCGTAGTCTTACTTTTAAATATCATAAACGTAGTTCCAGGTAAGGCATCGTAAACTTACAACGTGAAAAGCAGCACCCGATGCTCCAGCAGTCCACAGCCTTGGTAACGTGCCAGTCTTTTCAACGCACAGATCTCGGGAGCGGGGTCCAAAGGGGTACCACAAACCTTTTTCGAGTAAATCGATGTGGATTCCGCTAACAGCTTTGCTTCGCAACAGAGAGTAGATGATCTACCAGGTAACAACAGCAACCATATGCTGAATTATTACTAAACAATTACTAAACAACAAAACAGCCAACAAAGAGCAGCTTGGCCATACTATCGGCTGTTCGCTAAAAACAGGAAAATTCCTGTTTTTACCCGACCCTTGCCACGTGGAGGCCGCCGATTTCAAGGGTCGAGGCTCCGCCGGTAATGATGACCAGCATCATCGCCCCGTAACGAAAACGAGCAGCCCTATATTTAAAATGTCCACAGCGCACTGGACACAGGAACAGGCAGCTGTATATTTAATGTCCACAGCGCACTGGACACAGGAACCAG
>JAQGAU010000688.1:0-24907 GCA_034698045.1 Paramacrobiotus richtersi | reverse complement strand
AAGACAAATAAATGAGAGGATATAAATGATTATTGCAACAAATCGCAATGCTGTTGATCAAACCGCTTTAGACAACATCGCTACACACAGCAAAATAACGTAAGCCTCAAAGAGGAAATGCCGTGTGCATTCTCAGTACTTGTGATTGTAATAGAATGGATGAGCTTTTTCTGATTGTGTAAAAGGGTGTGTCCGTTCTCAAGGCGAGTTTATTTGGTTTCACCGGTTTTTTTCAAGTGTTTATGTTTGAATTACTCTGCATTGTCCGTTAAGTACTGCAATGCTTAGCAGCTTAAATGTGCAAATCAATAACGTAATTTGTGAGAAACGTAAGCCTTTATTGATAGTGCAGAACTATCGCGTTAGTAATCAAATCTAATATGAACGAAAACGAATGTGCGTTAAAGCATACCTTAAACGCATTGACAGCCGTGCTAACCAGTTCATCAATTTCCGCATCCAGCGCTTGAAATGACCCCGAAGTATCCGTATCAGATAGGAGCATACTGACAAACAGCAATCCAAGATGCGCGCGGGGTACACCAGCTTCCACTGGCTTCCTTGCACGACCTTTTTTCTGTGGTGCCTTGGAAACACAGAGCTCAGGACTGGTCTGGACATGGTCCTGTTAAATCGCTCTTACCCCTTTCTGTTGTTCAGTATGAATCCAGTTCTGCGCAACACCCAACAGATTGGCCGTGTGACCCCAAGTGTGAATAAATGTCATCAAGGCAATCCCATAATCCGCCCGATCAGTGTCCGTCCAATCCTGCTCCTCGGTCTCCCCGATACTTTCCAGTTCCGCCATGCACCAGGTGCGATAATGCTCGATCTGGTCTTCAGGAACACGACAGGCGATGCGATACAGGTTAATAGTCTTGACAATCTATAATAAAACATGAAGGTAAGTCGCTTGACTTTAGCACCATAAAATCGGTAAAACGGCGCATGTCTTACATCGGTAAATCGAGTCGCAACCTTCAGCACTGCCGTCGCTTTCTGTTGAATTTCCGTGTTGTACTCCGGATTCTAATGGACAGGTTTTTCTATCGGTTTATTGGCAAGGAATTCTGACGGTAGATTTTAATCAGCAACGCATACCTGATGCAAGATAAGAACGGTAGAAGCCATAATAATGCCCCCCAATTCGAGTCCAGTATTCAAATGTTCTGCATTCTTCGAGTGAAATACGGCACCCGGTGGGTCATCTTTCTTCTTCTCCAGGCAGGTGAAAGCGATGAACAGCTGGCTGAATATGGCATCCAAAACATCCCCTTAAAAAGACACCAACTTCTACAATTCCCACGATGCAAATTGCATACCGAAGCACTCACTGATATCTTCAGCCTTTTTCTTTTTCGGAACATTGTGGAAGAATTTGACTGCCACAGCCGCATTGTTCCGGAACAATTTCAACGCATTCTTCAAAAATGCCACCATATTAGTGGTATTCCACACCATATAATCGAGAATCTTCCCAATCTCCGCTTCATAAGGATGCTGCTTTTCGGTATAGTGAACCAGCAATTTATCCGCATCGACAATCTGACTCCCATTCTCCAGTGCCAACATATCCTGCTGCACCGCCTGCCACAACACCCGGTAGTACTCCATCCGAACCGGCACCGCTTCACCAGTGGACACCTCCTTCATCTGGATCAACACGGGAATCATAGACGGTCGCGTCAGTTGGTTTTCAATTATCCGTCCAACCGCCTTCACAGCACTGACTCGAACTGCCACGGTTGTAGCATCAAAAAAGTTGTCGGCCAGACTGCGCAGAACGGATGTCCGTTCTGTCAAGGGGACGGTAATCCATCCGCGATTCAGCATCTCACCGGCGGCTTCCGAGGCAGCAGCTCGGAAAGCGGGGAAGATGCACTTCATATCCTGAATGACAATGTCCACTTGGTCGCGGATCATAACGTCGCGGTTGACCCGTAGTTCGTCTGGGGAGATAAGCGGGAAGCACAGTCCCAGAAGGTGCAACGCATTTGAGTGAACGACTCGATTGTCCGATCTGCATCCATCCAACACCATCAGATCCATATTGGAGTGGAACATGCGCCGAATGGCGGAATCGTTCTCGTTGTACATGTATGCAACCATCTGCAAATCCAAAAGCATAAATTTAAGAAAGCAGGCGCGCTTACTAACCTTCACTTTAAAATTACGTAGACAATGAGAAATACTTCGAGCAATTTTAACTTGAAACCCAGCAGAGGCGGCGCGAGGTCCGGCCGAAGGGGGGGGCGTAGACCCTGCCCGCCCGGTTCGCCCGGTCCAAATCGCCGAAAAAAGGCAAAAAACGGCCAAAAAGTTGAAAAATTTTGAAAAATTTTCCCGCCAAAACTAAAATTCTTCGTCAAACAATGGGAAAAAAGTCCGCCAAAATAAAAAATCGTTCGCCCGCGCCAGTCCCGCCCGTTCCGGGCGGGACTGGTCACCGGGCGAATTATTTAATTCGCCAGTTCGCCCACCCCCTCGCGCCGCCGCTGATCCAGACCATTGCACGTCCCAGTGAATGGTAACGGCTGTCTTGCTTGACTACACGCAGCGATTAATCGTGTGTGGATAACATAATTCGTCTTCACGCTGTGTTTACTTTATGGCACTTTCCACTGGATCCTAATTGTTAAAGTACACCATGTGCATGCTGATGTAGCTAATTGGCTGCAACACAAGTTGCGTAAAGTGGTTGTTTTTTGCCCATGACTCTTTGACCCTGATCGACGGCTAAGGTTAGATCGAGCGCAGAGGAACACTAAAACTAGGGAACCACGGGTTATTGATCAGGGATAACAGTAATACAGTTACAAGGAAATTGTGCAGAAGCCTTTCAACCGCGACAAAGATCATAGGATCCAGTCAATCCTCTGCGGTTATGGATGGTTTATACGTGATCATTTGTTCAGCTTCCGTGAAATAACTGCTGTAACGATCGATGTCTTTTTTGCCACTGTGGCATCGCTGAAATATTGACTGCAAATTGAGCATCTGCACGAAGGTTGCGTTTCGGAAAAAGTCAATTAACATCGACCTTCTCAACTTTCCTGTACAATGTAGGTTAAGAAAAAAACCTGTAGAGTGTAATTTCAGCTTCTGACAATAACAAAAAGCTTGACGTATTGGGTGAAAAATAGCGGACAGTTTAGTCAACTAAGTTTTGGCGGTCACAATTATTTTGACCGTACTCGTTATCAGAAGATCCAACTTCGCATTGAGCAGCTTGTTTCAACAAGTAAACTCTGTCGAGTGTTTATCCTGGATGCTAATCGGCTACTGTAGTATTTTTAGGAATAATTTAATGTTTTCCCTTGATCTGGAACCGTCTAAAACTTTAGTTGCGTAACAGATGGGTTCCCAGTTTCTAGTTTCTTTGATTACGAAACTCAATGTTTACTAAAGTTTATGTGTTTATTTCAGTAATTTTTTACGTTTCATAAATGGTGGCTCACTAGAACTATTGATTTCAGCTCACATCAACATCACCACGTGGAACCCTATTGAGACCCTGCACAAAGACTCCACCGCAATGTCCCTAGCGAGCTATACAACCCCGTCCTACGACACCGACCCCGATTGCCGTAACAATTACACCATTCTTCTCCTCTTCATAAATGCCACCAACCCTGACTACTTCCTGTACCGGGAGAATGACATTATCATCCTACTAACGTTGGCCGTTCTGGGGCTAATATTCAACATTCTAATGGCTTGGACGCTTTTACGGAATCACGCGTTTGCCCAGTCCGCCAACGCGTTCCTCGCTCTACACCTGGCCATTGCCGACATCTTGGTGGCGTTGTTCTGCATGTTGTCGGATGGGGTATGGAATATCACCATGCAGTGGATGGGCGGGAATGTCCTGTGCAAGATTGTCAAGTTTATGCAGATGTTTGGGTAAAGTACCGGCTGCAGTTTTCGTGGTAGCTCGTTAGACTAATTAGTTTACGCAAGAGACAGTTGGGTGGCCTGGGAATTTACTAAGACATTCTTCCGATAGAATGAATCTTGAACACGCCGTGTAGGATATGAATCGTGGTCTCCGTTTGAGACTCAAGAGATGCTCCAGGCGATCACGATTCGGACAGTATGCTGATCATCCGTTTTCCCCGTAACCTATTTTTGGTCGGGTAGTCATGACAATTAAGGTTTCTGATTTGGTCCCGGCCCATGTTGTGATATAGCTAGCAGACAAATTGTCATTTTAGTCTTAGATTTCAGATCACTGGGTAAAAAAAACAGGAAGCACATTAGAAAAACGAAGGAAACCGTATACTGTCCAAATTGCAATCTTTCTTGTTTATTTATTTGGTGTCAAAATATCTTAATTTCTAACACGTAAGCAAAAATGTCCTGACAAGACAAGCTGAACATTTCATCTGTGAGCTTATTGTGTGCGTATGTAAACCATGACGATCGCTGTGGAGAGGCTTAGATATCGTTCTATACGTTAATTATTAGAGATTTGGTAATTTAATGTTTGTTAATAAAAAATCATGGAATTTAAAATTTGGTAATATGTAATTTAATGTGGTACATTTTATAACGAATGCATGACCTATTCAATTAGTGATTAGTTCAGCAGTGTAATTGGGTCCTAGCTCAACACATATAAAGAATTTGCAGAAACCTATTTTCTGCGCCCACATCAGGCGAATGAACTGATTGCAGAGAGAAATGTCACAACGGATGTGTATGATTTATAGATTATTTGCCACCACTCTGACGCTGACGGGAATGAGTGTCGAGCGGTGTATCACCGTGATATTTCCGATCAGCAGATCCGGTAAGCATCTTACATTACGGAGGAGTCGGACCATTGCCGTACTGGTCTGGATGATTGCCGGTGTTTGCTCCATTCCGCAGGTGTGTCGAGCGTTTGTTTGTAAATGTCAAGCTTTTTCAATGCGTAATCTTATCGACCCAGTGTTCTGTTTAAACCAGTGGTTAAGATAAAGTGTACATTTGGTGAATTGATATAGACAGTCACTCGTGTGATTAACGTCTTGAGGCATTTCTACGCGTTGCAGTCGTAAATGTGTTACAGGATGTTTGCTTTGTAGAGACCACAAAAAAATCGATTATTGATTCACCCTGGTGTTAAATGTTAATACTAGAAAAACATACTCAAAAAAAGACTCAATCGAGAAGCGTTCACAAGCATAGAAACGCTTGTCTGCATTATTTATGCGGTTTTGTCGAAAGTTACTCAGTCAATCATGAAAGAAAACAGGAACAAAACAGTGATTCAGAAAATGTAATTACCGTCTGATTTACATAACGAACAGCGCACTGCACGTTTCGGACAAATTCCCATAGGGATAATTATCCCGGCTGGCTGTCATCTGACGGCGTAAAATGTTTGCTCTATTTCCGTAGGCTCTCATTTTTCATGTGGAGCGCGCACCGATCTGTGTGGATTTTTATCAGTGCGTCACGCACGGATCCTACTCCAGTGATCAACAGGAGCTGGCGTATAATATGCTCGTTCTGTGCCTTGAATTCGTCGTGCCCCTGCTGGTTATTTGTGTCTGCTATGTGCTCATCTTTGCCAGTGTGACCAAGGAAGCTCAACAAGCACTCGGTAAAGTCGTAACTGTAGTCTGTAATTAGCGTGTTTTGGGAAAATGCACTAGTGTATCGCTTCAACATCCGGTTGGCTTTCTAAAAGTATGGTACAGTAATAAATTGTATACACAGGAGCAGTTAGATTAACGTCATAATTAGAGACTAAATCAGAATCAAAAGGAGATTTCTCGTGATATCAACGTTTAGCGTTCCGAAGAATGTATTTTTGCGAGCATTAGTTATTTACTCCGTTTGATTATTGTTGAAAACTAGGTATCTTCTTATAACCGAAGGCTGGAATATACAGCAAAGAAAATAATCGGATAATAACCTCGAGTTTGTTGAAATGCAATACAGGTGACAGCGAAATCAAGCCACAGCTGTTGAATCCCCACGTACGTAATGGACCAAAGCGTGGGCAGAGGCTGTACCTCAAAATGCGACGGATATCTCTCTGGATGACCTTCTTTATCGCCGTCACGTTTGTCATTTGTTGGAGTATGGGCCTTCCCTTGCGTTCATGTACTGTACATATTTGAGCAAGCCACTGACAATTCTTTCCAAATTATTTAGCACCGTACTACATGCTGACACTTGCGCATTTGTTTAAGTGGAGCAGTCCGCCCGCCATCCTAGCATCGCTGTATCTATTTGGTAATTCATTTGTTTGTTTTCCTCCAGTGTCAAAATTTCACGAGTTTCTAATGTGTTTCAGGAATGAGCAATTCTGTATTAAATCCGCTCATCTTCGCCGGTTTCCGTTGGGTTTCAGCACAGCCGGGAAATACGAGGAATAACAGCTACCGGACCGCCACGGAGAGCGATACTGCTTCTGTGTTGGTTCGCCTAACATCTAAGGATTGAACCTGACTCGCTGTTAGAACGAGGCAAATTCTTTGTTTATGCCAGAATGTAAAGAACTCAATCTTTCGATGAATTTGTCGTATTGCTCAAAATGTTCGACCACGTTGTCGTGTGACCGCGCGATCTGCCCGTGTAAAATACTCATCCGGATTTGGTTAAAAAAAATAATATTATATAAATGACTGATATACAAAATATAACGCAGTAGTGATCTTCTCCGTTTGTCGTAACTAACTTACCCCAACGACAATTTCCAAAGTAGTGCAGACTGAAGATTGAAACGAACCACATGCTGTCCCATGCGTTGCATCAGG
Source organism: Paramacrobiotus richtersi (assembly GCA_034698045.1). Classification (NCBI taxonomy): domain Eukaryota; kingdom Metazoa; phylum Tardigrada; class Eutardigrada; order Parachela; family Macrobiotidae; genus Paramacrobiotus; species Paramacrobiotus richtersi. The sequence goes on along the minus strand of JAQGAU010000688.1, from coordinate 18,155 downwards.
TACTGGTGCTTAGTTCATTACGCCGTTGTTCTCGGTAATGTGGGTTTATATTTTCACGCGTTCACTGAATTACATACACAGACACCGATGTTTAATTAATACATCAGTCGGCCACAGGATAATATTAGAATGACTGGACACTCAGAATATTTTTGCACTAAACTAATGAGGCTTCGCGGCGTTTGGCGGGAGAAGCTCAGAACTTCCCAGAATTTGGGTGGTAGAGGGACACCGAGTACTGTGTAAGTGTGAATTTCCAGATTCCTGTAACAAGGATCATGCGAAACTGGCTAATTCTGTGCGCAGGTCCTTTATAAAAGCCGTCTGTTAGGGTATGTTCTGCTGGTGCTTTTCGGCGTTTTAATGCTAACGAAAAATATCATGCAACGAAGATATGGGGGTAATAAACGTTAAGTCACGCCTGTGATTTAAAACCAACAAAAATAAAAGAAACTTTGTTGCTTTTGCAATAATGAATATAGCAATGGCGAGTTTGCCAAAAGTAAGGTTCAGAACGTACAATAAACGCATAACCAGTCGGGTACAATCCTATAAATCACGCACTATAGAAAATACAAAGCAAATAACGAAAGAAGGACAGGCAATGGATTGATTGCAGACCGATGCAGAACATGCATTGTAATATTCTAATGAAACATCGTGCTGCGAAAAAAGAGCAAATCAATAGCGAACGATAATAAACAGATTACTGCGTAACCTTATTCAAACAACCGGAATGGGTAACTGCCACTGCGCACCATTCCTGCAGTGTCTGAGCTCCATAAGCGCTTTGTGCCGCTGTAAACGCACAGATTTCCATCGTTTTGAAGAACTAGTTCGGCCCCTGTAAGCAGCGTGCGGTACTACCGTATTCTCAGTTGGACAATTAGTCATTATAGTGCCAGACGATGAGCTATTTTTACCTGGATATCCAGACGTACAAGTAGACCAGATGGTTTCTCCTAATCCATTTTTCATAGTAAAATTGCCGTCCATTTCCATCTCGCAGTAATGACTTTCTGGTGAGATCCGTTGGAAATATGCAGTAGCCTCTAGTAAAATTAATCAAATAAAACTAATGTAAATGTTGATATCGCTGCGTCCTTGCCGCCTTAATGCTTATGCGTGACGTAAATATTTGCTGAACGGTCGGATGACCTGTATTCTCATAAGTGTCATACGAAATCAGTATAGAGCTAGTTGCAAGTTCCTAATTATGGTAATTAGTGCCTCTTGACTAACATTTGCTTCTGTACCTTGTAAAAGCAATATTGCTCGGTGCGAACGGACCTTACGCCCTTCATCTTCAGCTGTAGCTCCTTGGAAAACCTCGAATTTCCATAATGATTTTTCGTCAGAATTTCGAAACAGGTGAAGTCTGCCGCTGTCTTCCATGGCCAGCGTTACTCTCTCAGCTTTTGTAACGTTCATTGACTCGATTCGATTCCTTTCATTGGGATCTAGGTTATCCGACTTGATTTTCGCCTCGGTATACAGTCTGTCCCCACACCGCAGAATTCCCTGTATACCTTCCTTTCTAGTTGTCCAGATGCATCTTGAAAAGTGGTAAAGGCACAACGACCCGTCATCTTCAATAATGCCCTCAGCCCCTGTAGAATTCTCGGAATAATTCTACCAAAGTAATACAACCCGGAAACCGAACGAACTCACCTGGGAATCCCGCAGTGTGCGATTCCCACAAGTAGGGCTCATTCCCGGCGCCGCGAACTACCAGGTTGCCGTCACGCTTCAGCTCGCAGACAATATCTGTCGTACTGGAGATAATATCGGATTCCCAAACTGTGACGCGATCTTTTCCTTTACCAGTCTGCAGTTTTATGTTGCCGGAAATATCCATGGATAGCGAAGCGGTGCCCTCTGCTGAGTATATTTCAAAACCAGGAGACAATTTCTTTCCGGATAACAAAACTCCTGCATATCTTGCCGTTTGCGATGCGTTTGTTGTCCACAGGATTCGATTGATGACTTGAGCAGAATTCCACCGACGTTCATCGATGAGAATCAATTGCCATTGACTTTCCGGTATATCGACTTTGCTATGGAATATGGTAAGACTCCCATCGTCGCTTACAGCCGCTACAGCACCTGTTAGTAATAAGAATATCTCGCAAGTATGCCTAGAAATCAACAACAAAACACCAATGCGCTTCCTTTCGGACAGCTTTTATTGCATGTAGCTTGGTAAATAACTATGTATTTCTTCAGCGCCACCGTTGACTCACTTGAGCATACAGACCGGAAAGTGGTCAAGTTAGTTCGATTCTTGGCATATTCTTGCCGATCAGACTCTCGCATGCGTCGTAACTGGTCCATTATATCGAATCCATGATCTTTCAGCGCCTCAATGGATTTTACAGAAACACCGCTTTCTCCAACGTCGAATCCATAGACGTTTCGTGGTAGCCGGAGAGGTGGCGCAGGACTGACGTGTTGCTCTGTAAGCGCACCTTACTTTCAGAGCCCCATTTATGCTTTAAGTTAATTCCAGGAATAAATTTGAAGGGTTATTTCCAATTTATGGGTTGAAAAACAAATCAACGAAATAGCTTGAACGGTCAGATTAAAAATTTATTACATCTGCATCACAGCGAGGATTTCATTTACATCGTTTTCCACAGCAAGCTACAAACTTTGTCAGGAACCTGATAAGATTTAAAGGCACTCTTCTGCATACAAAGTCCATTTGGATCACACCACTTTCGATGCAAAAAGATCTGAAAGTCCAAAGAAATGATGCTGTATCAGAATCGGTCCCGAATACTGTATTGCAGCCACGATATTAGAAAGTCAAAGCCTTCTCTGTTGTGCCAGAATTGCGCCAACACTGGCCACGCCCAAACAGGAATTGATATTCTAAACGGGTACATGTTTTGGGTATTCTGATGGAAAAATGTATTGGACCAAACGTCAACATCGCATGCATGCATGCATGCATGCGCAGCCTAATAATTTACATTCTTTTATTGGTTCACCCAGATGTCGTACTCCCATCTACATAAAACAACCCCTTCAAATAAAAAACTTACTCGAAAGCATAATAATAGCATAATACAATCACTACAAAATTTCGTAGAAGTGTTGAACATGCATCTGGATATGAAACGCATGCGTTCAATTGTTTTTCCCACCTAGTGGTTCCTGAAATAAATGATGGCAAAATTTGGAGTGGGCTCGAGTGTTGCTGTCACTTGTCAGTAACACAAACGATGCGGAATAGAATTGGCGTTCGCCGAGAAGTCACTGAGGTCTCATGCTCTGAGCTGTGACGCATGGGATGGGCATAAACATTAGAGTAAGGCTATAGCCACCCATTTTCAACCATAAATGGCTAAAGCCACCCACAAACACCCATAAAGCGCAATAGACACCCATATCCGAATCAGAAAAAGTGCTCCCATAAACGTTAACGCCACCATAAAGAACAAAAAGTAAAAAAAAACGAATCGAATGCGACGTTTTTATGTGGCAACCAGACAACGAAGTTTAGCAAGCTATGAAGGGTAGTTCGCAATGTGTACTGTTATTTACATAATATTATAATACGTGATTGTTTATTAAGTTCATCTTTGAAAAACTGTAATATAAGCGGCGACATGCCAGAGTCTGAAGTAGATAGTGACGGAGAGGAAGTAGATGTTTTTATTCCTGCAATAATCCAAGCGGAAGACCAGTTGGCTGACAGCTATGTGTCATGGGCCGAATTCAATATGGCCTTAAATTAAACGCAATAAAGAAGCAGCTTTACATACATTTGTCACGAAAAAGTCGGAGTGCATCAAGAAACGTCGTGCCGGCAACTTAGCTGAGCGGTTGAGGGTACTACGGGCCACTTTTATATGCCCCCATTCCGGCCAATATGCACTGAAGGGAATCTGCACTGGAAAGCGAACATTCACCCACACAAGAAAAAAGGGTTTCCCTGCAAAGCTCATCGTTTCCGCCCAGCTCTGACAGGGAGAACTGACTCTAGATGCAGATTTTCATGATACAAAGTAAAATTTAGAGATTAAACGCTTTTCCTGCATGCTGTCGGATGACGTCCGAGAACGAAGTGCCAGCACGCAGAGGATGTATTAGTGGTAAAATAAAATTTAACGCGATATGGGTGCGTATAGTCTATATGGGTGTAGCAAACGTTATAGGTGGCAATAGCGATTTATGGGTGTTATGGGTATCTAGTTATAGCGGTTGTCGCTGTTTATGGGTAACTATGGCCATTTCCATAAAAGTATGATTTCATTGTCAGCATTACCGTACGGGAATATTTTTCATAAGACGACAGGTCTTCATAGTACTGCAATTTGTGCGGAGTACCTGCACGTTCCTTTGTAGTGGACCAATATTCCATATGCGTGTTTGATATTGCTAGATCCCCGGAACGACGCAAACTTGCTTGGATCCATTCTGTGGCCTTGGTAGCCCTCTGAGATTCCCATAAAGCTTTATAATCGCTCCTTCGATAAAGTACCAAACGGCCACTGTCATGCAAATTCAGTTCAACCGTTCCACCGGGTGACAGTATCCTATGTCGCTTTTTTGCGCCTGAAATTATGAGGTTCTGCTGCTGCATTGGTAAAAGCACTCCGACGGCCGTGCCGGTCTCACTGGTCCAAACACGCTTTCCTTTGTGATACAACTGTAGAAAACCATCATCATGGGGGATCGCTTCGGCTCCTGTCAAGATAAATTTTGAAAACCAGAAATTCATAGCGAAATGTGGGCTTTCTCTGCCGCTTTTCCTCCTGCACTTCATACTTCATAGAACTCGTGCATTTCTGCTCACCCAAGTCATTGTATTACGGTTTCACGTCATCAAACTCCGAATTTTGAAGTTAATTATTTTAGTCGATTCAAATTGAATTTCAGCTCAGTTAGTTGCCGATACGAACATTTCTGTCTGTTACAGCCGAAACATTTTTTATTGTAGCCGATACATATCCGCAAAACTATTTTGTGAAGGTCGTTGAAAAAATTCTGATTTGTTGTTCCTTTTGTGGTCATAATCAGCAGTATTTATCAATATATTTATATTAACTAAAACTACAAAATGCACACAATATAACTGCACAAGTTTTGAAACGTAGGTCTGCAGTAGTAGAGATCATTTCAGACCGATGCATTAAATTCTTCATCAAGCCATGATTTAAAAAGAAATTCACCTAATTCAGTTAGATATGGTACCGTTTTCACACCATTTAAAACCCCTAACCATTCTAGGGATGTACATCCCCTACGTCCCTTCACATCGGGGTTCATTATTTAGGTAGGGGTTTCACTGCACAAGAAAAACAGCGATTAACGCACTACCTAGCAAAACCTTGAGAATTCAGCATCCCCAGTAAGGTGACCAGAAAAATGGAGCGATCGGCTTATAGAAAAAATCACACATGTTCGGAAGTAAAAAACCCCCCTCGCGTACAAATACATTTTTTAGCTACATATCTGGGTCGCAAATTTTATCTGCACAGTGTTACAACCGTAGTGAATTACCAGAGTGCATCCCAAAAATCTCGCCGAAAGCTCACGGTCAGCTGCGCCTAAGCGCGCTCAGTGAACCACTGGGACACGGCGGTTATTGAGAATAATGTTAGTTTTTACTAAAAAGAAGGCATAAGGCGTCCGTTACATCCCTCTACTGGAGAAGAGGGACGCTCTGGGCTCAGTTGTCTGAACGAGGGCACTCGAGGATGTCTGATCGCCATGCCTCTGCGTTCATGTAACCCATATGATTGAAGATAAAATTTTAATGTGATAGGGTTCAAATCAAACAACCGCGTAATTTTTAGTAGTTGTACAGATAACTGCATGAAATAGAGTCATGGCATCGCCTAACGCTTATCAAGGGCTTGGGCTCCAGCAGTATTTTCAGCTCGAAGTTACAATTTCTTGTAAATTAGTTTTCTGGAAACACCAAAATGTCCCAGCTCTTATTAGTATACGTACTGAGTAAAATTAATTGACAATCTGAGGAAAATGTCAATCGGAAACAGATCTTCCACAGTGGTGGACCTGAACAGACGATACTTATCGGCCGCGCTTGGCTGATTCTTACCGTGACTCATGATGGATTATCAACCCACGCACTCAAATAACTCTAGGTCAGTTCTACGTGCAAGATTACATATCTCTCGCGCGTAGCAGCATAGCTACAGCGAAAGTTGAAAGTCGGCTAGGATGCGGGCATGCTACTGCCTCCAAATGTCGCTACAAACATGAAACGCGCTGGAGTATGAAAGCTAAACACTGCAGCATATCTTTACCAGAATCTTCGTGCTAACGCGACGTCCCATTTTTGGTTGCACTAATTTCAACATTTTCATTTTCAGTTACATTCTCAAAGCATCCGCGGCGAAAATTACATCTGTCATATTCAAAGCACTTTTTCGCGATTCAGGTAATTTGCAAATGTGAATCTTCTTCGAAAACAGCATAAGCAAACGGAACCATGCGTTAGCACGAAAACTATGGTAGATGTATCCTGCACTGTTTAGCTTTCGTACTCCAGCTCGTTTCATTTTGCTGGAGGTAGCATGTACGCCCGGCGAACTGCATACTATGGACGACTGTCAACCAAACGTAAGCTTTCGGCCAGGTGGAACTTGAGTTCCGCCGATAAGACTTGTCCTTAAAAAAAAGTATTTAAGAAGACTACAGTAAATGTAGGAGTAATTCGGCTCTGGTGCTCCGGGAATCGACCCTTGACCTGTAAGAAATTAAAAAGCTGACCTAAGAAATTAAAATACGAAACTATGAAACTAACCCATAAGTCTCGCGCGTAGCAGATTCATAATCATTTTATTTCGCGCATGAGATCTCACGCGAAGCTGATTCATTACGATCGGCAAGCACTCGCGCGTTGCCGATTCGATGCCTTTTTCTATGTGCGGGAGACCTCGCGCGAAGCTAACTCACTAGTTTGCGAGAGATTCTGCCCATCCTTGTGTCACCTGACAACCGGTTAACAGGCAACGTTGACAGCGTTCCACGGTGACCTGGACAGCAGGGCGGTGTAACGCGGACTGGTTGGCTTTTTAGATGGCTTACAAGTGGTGTCGTTACCATGCAGACTGCTGCATTCAGGATCTGCGTTTTTGGTTTTGGGGCCGTGCGGAGAGCTTCGGCGCGGAAGGATGTGTGGCGGGCGGCCGTTAGCCGGTTTCCGCCATTTGGTATAGTGCGGCTGGCTGACTACATAGCTGACTCACTAAGCGCGGGAGCTATATCGTGCGTAGCCACTTCGATAAATACATGTTTAAAAGTGGACATAAGGTATCGGATTTTACGATACAAACGACTAATATCGCACCCTGACTTGGAAAGATTTCATTATGATTTCTGCACGAACAATTAGGCACCACACATTTTTCCCAACAAAAAAATATTTAGTTATGTTGTGATTAGCTGCAACATTCAGAAAGAAGTAAACAAAGTTTTACCAAACTAAACAGAAAACCGTATTTCCATTTCGTTCGGTTTTCATTCGAACAATTGAAAATTGTTTGGTCTGGTGGCAGTTGTTTACGTTCTCGTTTTACGAGATTTTCAAACTTTCCACACTTTTGTCCACCACACAATTGTCCAGCAAATTGCAAAAGTTTTGAATCAGACGGAGAAACAGACTAGTGAGGCTACATGCCCTTATTAAGTCACAGTGCATGTGCCGGGTGGATAAAAGCTGTCAGATTTTGTGAATGACAATGTCAGCTTTCGTTGGCGTTGTCAGTACCAGTTGCTATGTTTTATACCTTTTATGCCCTGCCGCAAGTACTGTTAATGGAAACGCACCGTCATATCCATTTGTACGAGTGTACCAAATCCTTCTGTGCCCGGCGTCGTACATAGCAAGGTCGCCGTGAGGTTCCATTCGGCACCAGCTGCCTTCCCAGTCGAAGGAATGGTTTGTCTGCCAAAACGTCGTGGAATGGTTTTCCGCTGCGCACAGTGCCAGCTTGCCCATCTGGTTTATTATCAAACTGACGCCACCGCAGGATGAGATACTGCCACCCATGCGTAGGGTTTGACCGGTACGCAGTATTCCTGTCCTGTCTTCTGACTTCGTGGCCCACACGCGCTTCCCGCTGGCATAAATGCACAAAGAACCATTATCATCGAGAAATACCTCGGCTCCTATTTGAGACAGCATAATGAAGTCGCATTAAAAATGATGGCGGACAGACGGTAGTTGCCTATTCTTGCACTATCGTTCGATTCGTACCTCTGCTGTAAGGAATTCCAGCGGCCTTCAGGACTACGGCGCAGTGTTGGAAACCAGGGAGGAAAAGTAAACTACTGCACTCCCCATCCAGGCCCGAATCCTGGGCTTTTATATTCGGCTCCCATATCACTTTGCCATCGCTTACTCGGCTGACTATTACTTTGCAATCTTCGTACATTAAATAGGAGTCTTTGTCCACTGCCAGTCTGAACCGCCCGTTCTTAGAAAAGACACCTTCCTGTAGTAAAACGTTGAAAGTCGTTTACAGACTTTAAAGTTTATTGGTTATGATGTATTCCAAGAAGGCAGATACAGCTATTTATCAAGCATGGCTATGGCACAAATGGGACTGCTACGAATGCTAGGACCAGAAAAACGCACGCCGGACAGTTCCTCCGACCGAGACCGTTCACATCGTTCGAAGATCCGCAATTCAGTCTGATTTCAGGCGTAAATTTTGCACATTTAAAATTTTTCGATACGAGATTGTCCTTAGGTATTCAGTGTCAGCGAATCAAGTTTTCCCAAACTGTGGGTTGTGCGCGGCCGCGCGCCGGACATGAAGCTTTCCGAATTGCATTCTGCAATTCGGACAGTTTTGCGCATGGGCCCTTTGAACGGGGCTTCCCGTGCTGAGTTTTCTTCACTGCCCGGGAAACTGACACTAACAGGTTGTTAGTGCCTGTATCTAGTGCCTGACAGATACGCATTATTCCTGTCGGATTTTCTAAGTTTGTAATTCACACGCGCTCCAGAGACTGCTACCCCGTTGACAGAACACTATAGGGAATACAGTCGGCCTCACATTTGAGAAGGAACTACATACTGTGCGGCCTGCAGAGCGCAATCAGAAATATTGCCTGGATGTGGACTAAAATCAAAGTGATGGTGATGCAGTGCGGCAGTTTACATTCTGGGTGTGCAAAATTTACGCTGAACGGATCTTCGGTCTTCCTGATGGTAAGCGGGTCTCGAGGGAAACTGTCCACTGGCCGTTTTCCCGTCAGGTCGGGCTACCTTTTACATATGTTAAATCGTTAAATGGCTCCCACTTATGAAAACTCTCCACTGTCCTGAATTATAGAGGATGAGTTACATGAGTGACATCAACTTACAAGCGAACTTACTCGTGGCTAGTTATCTACGTGGCTACAAAGGAAATCTTTCACGGCTTACTCTGTACGTGTTGTGATCGTACACGATGCGTTCACCGCTCGGTGCATGCAAGCTTGTGTTTCCTTTCTGCTGTGCATGAATTGCATCCCATATCACTTTTCCACTGAAGTCCAAGATATTGAAATACTTTTGAAATTCATGATCTTGTTCGCCTACTCTTGCGATCGCCCCTAAACATCCAACAACAGTACCGCGTCTTAGAGTGTGTCGCACATCCCCAGTTACTTGGCAAAGTCATGTACTGCTCTACAGATATCTACACTGCTGCAGTTATAAATGTGATTCAATTAATTACAGAGCTGGTAAATGAAAGTTAAGTTATTCCTTGCTTTTCGTTTTTAAGTGGGTTGAAAAGGCACAACAGTCTTTCAAAGTAAATATTCGAAAATGGACCAACCTGGATGCCCATCGGTGTTTGATTCCCAGACTGTCTTGCCTGCTTTATCACAAAGAGTAAGATTTCCGCAGCTCTGCATCTTGAGACGCAGGCCATACACTCCGCTTGTGCCGGTAGACCACAGTAGTTCATGATTACTGATGCGGTAGAGTTCCAAATTGCCATCTGTCTGCATGATGAGTTCTAATTTACGGTTGGGCGATTGGATTCCTTCGTTAGGATAGAGAGTGTCTCCCGCAGTAATTATTCCTGCATAAGAGTTACCAGAAAGTAGAAACACTCGCGTGAATAACGAACGTGCACGCCTTACCATTCTGTCGGTTTTGTTCCTGTATGCTCAATTCTTTTATTATGTCCAGTAAAATGTCATGGGTTTTCTTCATAGAATGATTAGAGTCGGATGAAGAGACGATGCCGAGATCAATCTCAGCTTCGCTGAATTGCCGCAAGCCAATGTTCGCCTATTAAAAGGATCGAGCACAAGCACGAAAGTGCCTACCGTTTCACTACCAGAGGTTGAAATTATGGCAAGGCATTTTGATTGCTAATTTTAAAAAAATATTCCGAATCCAGATTCACCAAGACTAGATCTTTGTCCCCGAATTGTGCTCAAGTAAACTCACATTGGCACCCTTGGTGGTCTACTGTAGAGAATTTTAGTAAAGCGGTTTCAGATGCCTAGTGATGCCTCGAAGATACTAAATAGTACTAGATATTAGATAACAGATAAAAAACAGTTACTGATCAGTTTCAGCTTGATTACCACAGCAGTAGCCGAAGTAAGGAGCCTACAAAAATAGCTCAGATGGATCGCGTTGTGCTAGCTAGTATCTGTAAATCCTTAAGGCACACCTTCAAAACAAAAAGTACACTGTGTGGATGCAAAAGGTACGAGTTTTGTGACTGATAAAAATATCATTATATTAAAGTCATGAAGTAGGTTATTATCGCAGGCTTGGTGGGCATTTCTGCTGGGTAAAAGCAATATTGTTTTCAAAAGGGATGCACCGCAGACTAATCTGAAGCCGCCGCATTACAGCTTGCATATGGTAGTCCTTCAGTAAATTTTCCCGGTTATCAGTCAAAGTTGCTTGTTTAAGTGCGTTGATCTGATTGTTTGCCTCGTCTACAGCCTGCTGTGCAAACTGCTTAGCGTCTCCAAACTTTCCCAGAACCAACAAACCGTCTGCTGCGCTCACGTGCGAAAGTACTAGCATTGTTTGGTTGTTGTCGCTGTCCGAAACGTCATTCTTGTCATCCCCTCGCAAAAAGGTCTCCATATCTTGGTAATGTTGCACAGCACCTTTGAAATCTGCAGCCTAGGAAGAGAAGGAAGTGAACCGGTGTGTGGTAGAAAGATTAGGCTTTTTCGACAAATACCACAAAGCATTCGTTGCCACATTCCTTTGCAGTAAGTGCAAACTGGCGCCTCGCTTCCTGCTTGTATACCAATAATGCCTACAAAGCAAGTTCGCTGTGAGCTGACGAAAGCGGCCAAAAAAGGCCTCTATACCGCGGACGCTTCGGGAGCCGTTTGGGGCGGGAACGTTGCGGGAGCCGCTTGGGAACAGATGGGAAGCAGCGGCTTCATTAAGACAGCGGGTATGACATCGACGACAGGACTTCTAATATCAAGAGACTGCGAGTGACGGGCATCTTCGCAGTCTAGCTGACCGTTTCCGTTTCGCACATGGCGTAGTGTTCTTGAGGTAGCTACAATATGAAGAATGATTAGAATAATTTGGTGCACAAGTGGTTCTGGGTATACACTTGTAAAGAACGGATAAGCAAAACAAAAACTTTGTTTGGAACTACAGCTGCTGTCAGGGTTGGCAAGATATATTCTGTAGTAACGCTACCCGGCCTGGCGGCAAGGTCGATTGGACACTTGGGCTTTTTCACTTTATATGCGCACGCCTACCGTACAGCGTTGTTAAACGACGAAAGTTAGCTATCGAAATATGGCTTTAAAAAATATCCTGACTCTTATATATGTTGTACGTTTTTTGTGCCTGTAAGTAAACAAGAAAATCACCAGGAGTATACAGTTACAAGCTTACGATAGGCAGTCCACAAAATCAAATGACCGGTGGTGTTTTCCATATGAACCGGCCAGTATTTCCCATCACTAATGCGGGACAGAAACAGTCCAACTTTGTCCTCAGACCGGTTATGGCACAATCCTACACATGAAACCGTTCGCAAGCCGCGTATCCGCAGGAGCCTGTCAAACAAGGCATTCGCCTCCTCGTTTATCTGTGCAAGATTCTCCAGCGCTACAATATATGGGTTCGACTTTGGAATCAGCTTACACACATTGATGTCCTCTAGCAGTACAGATATGTTGGGGGATGGGACATTCGTCGCCGGGGTCCACATGACTGTAACTCGCCGTCTGTTGAACATTGAACCCCAACGGATAGCTTTCTTTTTGACTGTCAGTATGCCGCTTCGACGGCCACTGCGGATTTCCTGCAGATTCTTCTGCGCGATTACAGCTGGGTTGCCGAACGGTGCATAATGTGAAACAGTTAACTGTTGCACAAAAAGATCATCGACTGAATCATTCGAATAAGCGATGAAATTGCGACGTTTTGATGAATCGGTCGCAACAACAACCGCCCAGTAGTACCACGGATACTGTTTCCGTAGCGCGTATCCAAGGTCTTGAGCGCATTCATGATTGCTGGTACTCGGCTTTTTCTCATATTCGTCCAGGTACGCATCGATGAATTTCATCAATATGGAACGAGTGTCAGTAGGAAAGGGGATGAATATCTTGGCCTGGCATTCTGTTTTTGCTCTCTCTAATGCTCTAAGGATGTTCGATACTTTCGTTACCATTCGGACGATTTCTTGCGAGTCAATGTTGTACTGAATAATTGTCCGTTCCCAAGGCTCGTTCTCCTGCAGCTGCAGATAGAACACATGGCAAAAGTAGGCACGGAAAGTATTTAAAGCAATACTATCGCACCACTTTTCGAAATTGTGTAGGCGAACACCGTCCTGAGTAGTACAGCTCTCCAAAACATCGCGAAGGTAACTGCAGGTGATTGAACTAACAGTTGTGTCATTATGTAGTGTAATTAGTAGATTTTCGGGGGAGTTCTTCGTGCATTCTTGCAGAAATTTCGATCTGCACGAATTTAGATATCCCAGGTTCTCAGCTTCCCAGTATGCGATCATATGCTCGCAGAGCAGATCCAGTTTTGTGTTGGTATCTCGGTAAATCAAAGTGGAATGCAGTCTGTTAACTTCGGCTGTCAAACTACTGCCAAGTCGAGCTGATTCATCGCGTAATGCTTTATGCAGTTCCAGGAGCTTTTTCTTTCCGTCAAAAAAGAACCAATATTCCATCAAAGGACTTCGTTCCTGGCGGTTATCCGGAAACTTCCGGTCTATTATGCTGTTGATTTTCTCTGCAACGGGCTCAGCAAGAAACTTTAAAAGAGGTGATAAAAATGGTAAAAAAATTTTCTCGGCTATGACGGCCATCTCGGTCAAGGTGTGATCATTCAATAGAGTACCGTAATGTGGATTGAATCACAAGCAATAGTTTCGCCGAACACTAGAACATCAAATGAAAAATCTGTTACAATTAGCGCGTGAAGGGGCCGTTGCTTAAATCAGCTGAACATTACCACGCTAAAGTCATATACGCAAACGTTGAAACTACTGATCGGCCTTTCAGCAGAGCTGTGCAGAAGTTCGTAGTAGTGTGCAAAACAAGATCAGATTTCATAAGCCAGGGTGGGTCTCGTGCATATGACCGAAGTACTCAACAGAATATGTGTGAACCACGATCGTGCCGTACTGATATAACACAGAAGCGGACTAATAATCGAGCGATCTGGTGCACTTAACACATTTGGAAATGTGTGAAACAAAACATTATCATCCCCACATGTACAATGTATGCGGCATTTTACGATCAAACAATTTAACAATACAATTCCGTTTACCTTACAAGCTTTGAACCTAACGTTTTACAACGATATCTTATTGATCCACATTAAAACTGGCTCTTCTACTTTCTTTTCTGTTTTCAGAAATCAACGGAAGTGCTTTTTACCGGAAGAAAATTGCTTCTGAAATGATCATTAATTTCAGATTTTCCAAAAAAGTGTTCTCAGCAGCTGCCCACTGGTCACTCGGATAACCACCAGCTACATTCCAGTAAGAAGCCCTAGAATTATTAGTTGAGAACCTTTCCTGGTGAGTTTGGAAACAAAACAACCTTTTAGCTATAAAACAGGTAGAGGCCACACCAACTGATATCTACAAATTACTTTGCTGTCTCGCTGAATTTTGAGACACAGAATGACCGAAACTGATAATCTACTTTTAAATCAGATTTTGGATCGGTAAATACGAGTTTTCAGCTCAAATTTCGTGCTTCTACTGGCGCGTTTATCAAGTCCATAGCACTGTTTCAATTTCCTTTTTCTCATGTTGCCATATTATGTAGATCTCTTACTTCGCTTCGGTCATTCAGTGCCCGCAATTAGCGAGTGCACTTTCCTCGTGTTATACATAATAGGTAGGATATTTTTGTATTTTAATGTAGTATTTTAGTATTGATTACTGGTCGGAAAAAGTTCTCATTCAGAGTCAGACTTTCAGGGGTCGGAGGACGACATTCAGGGACGGAGGCAGGCTTTGAGCGGTCTGAGTCTGAGTCAGACTTTCAGCGCGGGCCGTATCTGCTGCTTAAAATTAGGTGCATAACCGGCATTACGCATCAAAAAAATGCCGCACAGCTTTCCGGCTAGCCGAGTCATTGGTAGCTAGACACAGCATTAACATGGTATTCCAACAGAATTCTTCAGCATTCTTTGCTTCGCGTCTCGTTCTACTTGCGATCTTTCCTACTGATAAAGACTTTTTGTATGGTTTAATGCACAGTGCGTTCATTTACGGTAAGCACATGGACCGGTACTGGTCCGGTAGTGAGTAGGCAAGCCGTGTTTTCAGTAACATGCAGAATATGCAGCTGGGTTACAATGCTGTAACTCGTCGCTGTAATAACGTTTTCAAAGGGGATGATTAAACAACGGGACGGAGTCGCTTGCTAGAGTTACGGATTTACATTATTGTCAATCCTACCGTAGTTTACAGAGTCATAACTATGACATCTGGATCGTTACAGCCATAGCAAAAGTTAAAGCGTTCCGCTAGCTATAAACCAGCGAGTATGTAAAAAGTGCAGTGTCCTTGTTCTTGCTCCGCACTGGTCTGAAATTCGGAGTACGGAATCAAATGTCAAGAATTTCGGCGGCTACTCTCACGATTGGAACTGGATGGTACTTGCCAGTTCGTCGGGTGGAGGTGGACTTTGACTTTGCCATCCAAAGCCAGACAGCAACGATCAAGAAGAATCAAACTCTGTCGCGCAACTTCGAACACAGCTCAGCATAAGTAACAACAACAATCCTCAGCTAAATTTTTCGCTCTCCTGATCGGAATACGTGCACGCAGTATCACTCTGCAGCGATTTTCGGGATCGGTCGCAACCTTGTAAAGCACTAAACCACAGTATATTAACCCTATATAGTAACTCAACTATAGTAAATCTTAGGAAATGCTTATGAA
Organism: Paramacrobiotus richtersi; assembly: GCA_034698045.1. Lineage (NCBI taxonomy): Eukaryota > Metazoa > Tardigrada > Eutardigrada > Parachela > Macrobiotidae > Paramacrobiotus > Paramacrobiotus richtersi. The sequence continues at coordinate 2,754 of JAQGAU010000688.1, read as the reverse complement.
TGCGCGCTGACGTTAGCATGAAAGTCTTAATAATCGAAAACCCCTTTGCCATCTAAACTGTAAAATGCGTTTTTAATTTTTCTAACTTTTCCCTAGTGTTGTTCGCATATTTGATTACTGCTATGCAAATAATCAGCTTCCTGTTTGTGGTACGGCAGCGCGCAATAGGCTGCAATGTAAAGTTTGGCTCAAAAAATGTTCATGAATACTTACTCATGAAGTACCGATTTTATATTGACAATTTCGCCATGATGACCTTTTGTGTTCCTGTTTTTACTCGTGCGTATGATAGTTTCATATTCTGAATCAATAGTACCCTTTCAATATTGTCTTCACCCTAATCATTTTCACAGGCAATATTACATTCGTACTATTAGTACATCTTTACGAATGTTAATTGTTAATCATTTATCATTCTCGTATTTCCCAATATTTAAGGAATAACTGCTGATTAATAAGGTAGCTTGCCGAATAGAACAAGCCAACAGTTGACCTCTCATTAATCAGATCGAAAGAATATTTTGTTGCTTGTTTAGCTGAATTCAGAATACACAAACGGGAAGAATTCGACTCTCATTTATCAGACGATAACTACAACGTATAAACAAGGGTTAGGGTGACTGAGAACACTCCGAGCACACAACAGAAATCCATAATTGTGAAACTGTAAAAATGTGTTCTGGACCGGTGGGTTTTAGTTCGATATCTATTATAGTGGCCCAGATAGGAAAATGCGCTCTTTTTTGCGGATCTTTGTGGGATACATTGTTCGAAGCTAGCAGGTCCTGAAGCGGACGATTACGAATATCAAACTGTGTACATATTTTTATCAGTAGATTTGTTTATTTACCGCTTCGTGTCATCCTGGATCACTCCGGTCGTACATTTCACTTATGCAGCTGGCGTGGAAACAGCCATAGCATTGGGATTTAATATTAGTTGCAGCGCAGTTATCGAGTATCACTCGAAACCGTTACAGTTCCACGTCCGGACAAATTTACCAACGATAATAGTTTTCTAACTATCCAAGCTAACAGCGAACGCGCATCGGTAAAGCATTTTTTCATTTATGTGTTTTGCAGCGTTGCGACTGAGCTCTGCAATCTTTTGTTGTTGATACTTCGCGCACGTTTTCCGGTAAAGAAAATCAAAAGTGCATTCTGGCTTCTCATTGTGCGTGAACGTTCGATCAGACTTAGCAATCAGATGTGTTTGACTCACACCGTGAAAAACTGCAAGCCGGCGAACTGGCAAGTAACATATTCCTTCTGGTTTACTTGGCTGGTGTCAGTACTTCTGCATTTCCTTCGGCGTTGTATTGACTACCGGTATTGAGCGTATTCATAGCATCGAAGATCATAGAAGACCGTACATCCTGAAGTTTGCATTCTTATGCTACGCTCTTCCTAACTTAACATGTTCAGGGAATCGAAATTGTTACGGAATAGTGTGCTTCCAGGTTTTTCGTTATACTTCCATGTTTTAGCCAGTGGTTCCAGGTTTACGAAGTGACACTTCCAGACTGGAAGTTGCCACTTCCAGTGGAAGCTTCCACTGGAAGTTTCCACTTCCAGGTTCTAGACCCTGCCGCCAGTCACAGAGATAGGGTAACGAATTCGCTGCAGGGAAATGGTTTCACGTCTACCTACCAAGCAGAAAAGAGCGAGTCTGTGTACGTAAAAATTCTCCGAAACTCAAGGAACGGTTGGTGATTGCGAGAATGTTGCATTCCCGAGAACACCGCTCCGGGTCCGGCCCAGTTCAGTCTTGATGTAAAGCAGTAATAGAAAAAATAGTATCGGTACACATACAGTTACTAAGCCTTGCGCAATTATCAAACTGAACGCTGCCAACTTCCACAGGATAATCGCATTTTTTCGCTTTTCATGTTCACTATTAGGCTTAGAGCAGTACTTAAGGACTGTGTACGACTTCGTTGACCGTCTACCATACGCGCTGTTTTCTTGTGTTTATTGCTGTACCATGGTATATTACGTATACACACGCATTCCGTAAGAAAACCGAAACGCTGTTTTCTTTAGTTCAGTCGTCCGAACTGTACACATTCCTACAAACACAGGGTAGAATCGTAAAAGACGGTGTACGAGAAAGTATGCCCGTAATCGGTAGGCATCAAAGAAGAACCTGTCTTGGCGAATCGACAAAAGAGCTTTCTGAGTTTTTAGGTTGTAAAATTGTTGTGAAGTCTGGCGAGTTTTTGTCACGTACTAAGGCACTTTTGAAAGTTAATAATGATGTTCGCTATTTCGGTTTTAGTTTTGAATAGTAACGTTCTTGTCGTAGTAATCTGTAGCGCCAGTATTATCGTGTCACCTTGCCAATATTAAAGTCTAGTGTTTTTTTAAAAGTATGCACCTCGAAATGAATGAAACGTTCATAATAACATTTTCCCGGAGAGCTGAATAATCGAGCATGACAGCAGAAAGGGAACGGTTCTCTGTTCTGGCGAATTTTACAATTTTCCAGATTCTAAGCTCGCAAATCACAAATTCCTGCGATCCAGTTGATATTTGATCTGTCACTCCTGTTGCGAAATGTAATCTGTCGACGCAGTACAGTTGTTTATGCGATGTCCTGTTATTACACTGCTATTGTCAGATGTCTAATTATCCATACAAATGCACTCCTGACCAGTCGCAATCTTCAGTACGATCACACATGCCAAACCCACAGCAGCGCATCATGACCGGAATCACGATCGCTCTCTTCGCAATCTCATAAGCCAAGCGCACT
>JAQGAU010000687.1:0-24908 GCA_034698045.1 Paramacrobiotus richtersi | reverse complement strand
ACTCCTTCCAAAAAACCCCAGGAGAAATGGTCTGCAAAAGAGTGGACTGATAAAATTCATCTTCCGGATGCTCTGAACTTTCGGAATCCTTTCAAAGCATCCCTGGCGGATGACTTTTTATGTGGTATATGCGGATGGACTCCACAATGGTTACAATGTTTTCGTACAATGAAGGTGACATTTTCTTATTAATGTTCTTTTAATTTTAGTTTGAACTTCTCACCTCGAATAAAGGTGCTATCGTCAAAAAAAATTAAAATCCTTTTTTGAGAAAGCACTACAGAATTTTGTTATTGTAACATGGAATCCTTGACACCTGTTTAAGCTGCGTATATAAGGCTTTAGAGATACTGTAATATATATAGTTTCAGTCGATACCATCAAGGGAAGTTAAACAGCCAGGTTAATTCCGACATTAGTGCATTTTAAGATTTGCGGCAGCCCTTGGAAATCTCTTTAGACTGCTTGCAGAATAACCATCCTGGAATTTACTGCAGTTTTAGCGATTAGCTCTTAGAAATGTTTTGTTAAAAATTGGAATTATTCGGGTACCACATGGTATGAACATGGTACTATGTTTTTGTTTCGTATACGCGCATAAAAACACGTTTTTTATACGCGTTGTGCAAGAGTACAAAACAGGGATAACGTAATAAAAAAAAATTAAAGTGTAGATTATCTTGCGAAATACATTAGGACTGATACTGCAATGTGTTATCAATTTATAGGTGTTTATGCTGATATATATCCTCATGGGAGTCTTTCATGGTAAGTGAATATAAACAATGGTTTACTATTTCGCGCAGACTTGCTGAAAAGGGATAATATGCACATATCACATGTACATCAGAGACCATAGTTGAACTGATGTTATTAAGTATTATTTTTTTGCATCGCCGGATGCTGGTCAATACAGTATAATCAGAGACCAAATTTCCTTGATCCATGAATTCGTTAATTATGTACGCAATTTATACGCAAGCTGTGCCGCGCAAGCTTGACATACATCGCCTGACCTTACTCTTAGAAACAAATGAGTGTACTAACGAGAATTTTGTATTACCATAATATAAATTATGTGCATTAGCCTGCGAATGTTTGGCATTAATTTATAAATGTGTTTCTTGGTTGGTTATGCCACTTTGACCGGCAGTGCATATATCAAACTCGAATGCTGTCTTTACCACAGTGTCGTATAAACCATTAATCTTTCTAATTACAATGCTAGGTGAATGATACAAAAAACCTCACGATCGGTTATTACCTTTTTTTACTGAACCGTTACCACTTACAGTAATATTATGTCAATTTATCTGCAGTGTTTGTAATGTTCGACAGTTGTTAACGGTTATGTTTGCTTAGACGTCTTTGATAATCTGCCCAATTACCGCCTTAACTTTTATGAATCAAACTACATATACAGAGATACATATATCATCCTACATATATCTGTACCAAATCAGAATAACGAATCCAATGGCCTTTAGGAATGTACGGATCGTACATGAGCACGGTCGTTCCGTCAATCGAACGGCGATTCGGATTTTCTTCCAAGCAAACTGGTATATATCGGGCCATGGCCGATATCAGCCGGATATCAGCATCCCTAGTGGTGGCCCATTACGGTGGAGCTGGACACCGTCCACACTGGATAGGGGGCGGGGCCATCGTTCTGGGGGCTGGCATGTTCCTGATGGCCGCAACGGAGATTGCATTTCCGGTGACCGAAAGGTCAATTGTTTCTTATGTTATGTCGAGCGCCGCTGATAAGAAAGAAAGATTTTGCCAGTCCGGTGCATTTTTGAACGTAACATTGGGTGCTGCTTCACCTCCACAATGTGGTGTCGGGGCTGCTCGTCCTGATGACAACATTTATCCACTGATCATGCTCGGCGTTTCGGAGATGATCATGGGCTTAGGCGCAACTACCATCGTCATTCTGGCTCTTCCTTTTATTGACGACAATGTCACTGTTCGGAACTCCCCTTTATATTTTGGTAAAATTGCTTTGTGCTCGGCACATCACCAAACTGGGCATGCTACCTATAATATGACACGACTGGAAATATCCTGGGCTAAGTTTGCGGTTTTACAGCGATGTCTTTTATTGGACGCCTCTTTGGACCTTTATTCGGCTTTGGATTAGGAGCGATCTGCAGCAGCATATTCTTTGATTTTTCACGTATGTTGCAAACATCCTGTAGCATCGTAGTAGCAACAACTGTTTCATGCCGTGCCAAATGAGGAATATCATTTTGCGATCCTGTACTTCTAACGCAGTTATATGTATGATCAGACAAAAGGATTTGATGTGTCTTGCGTAAGACGTGAATCGACGAAGTCATACAGGGAGTAAGAAAATAATAACGTTTTCGAAAATGACCGGTATTATTATTTTAGATCCTAATTTTGCTCAGACTGACCCTCGCTGGATTGCGGCATGGTATCTGGGACTAGTTGTTTGTGCTGGAGGTATCCTGATTTCTGGGATTTTTATAATGGTATTGTCATTTTTTTGCCGTTTTTATTTGTTTCAGGCTATTAAAGTTTATCATAGTTTTGGAAGTGGTCTAGTTTATTTCGCGGCTAACAGAGACTGTGCTGCTTAGAAGTGTCTTAATGCACATATCCTTTCACAAACTAACAACACGCACTCATAATTAAGAAGGCATTTTACTACTAAACGGATTTGTAGATGTTTCCATCAACCGTTCGTGACCCCAGTGAGACCTGCAAAGACTTTTGTGAATTTGATGCCAAAAGGAGAGCAAGCATTATGCGGAAGAGCGTCACATTTAAAGGTAATTTCGTGCTTTATGATTATAGCGGTGCAGTTTTGACCTATCGATGGCGTTCCAATTCTTTAGATTTTTTACCAAATTTGCGAAGGCTCCTTACCAATGTTCCGTTCATGATAAAACTTCTGAGTCAGCTCCTGGAAGGATTGGTCATTTCTGGTTGGCACATGACCTGCGTCATTAAGAATTCAGTTTTATGAAATTAATGAAGTGCATTTGCAGGTTATATGAGTTTTTTAATGAAGTTCATCAAAGAACAGGTACGTAGATCAACACATAAACCGGTGCGCTCATTCATATTAATATTTGTTAAAGCATTCAAATGGGAATTTTTTAGTACCGAGTGTCCCAAACAACGGCAAGTTTAGCAACAGGTGCTCGCATAATGCCGCTTGTTCTGCGGTTTGCTGTATCTGTACGTGCACAATTAATCCACAAGTACCGTATCAGGAATTCCTGGAGTCTTTGCCGCAGCGATTGGTATATTCGCCGGCAGCTGGGTAATTAAGCACTGGAAAATGGAGCCGCGACATGTTCAAATAATGACATCCATCGCAGCAGTGATTGGGGCGACCTCTTATTTCATTGTCATCTCATTCGGTTGTGAGAATCAGAATATTATTGGAATCGATGATGTGGCTGATCCGTATAATCTGTAGGTTATGAAATAAAGCATTCGCATATTCCGCCGCTTACATATATGTAAATGCACACACAACTCAGTACCTTTCTCCGAATGTGCGTTCATTAACAATAAGTTTTTGTGGGTTTCGTAGCTCTGTCATAGTTTCATGTTCCAGTTCCACGCATACATATAGTACGCATATACTTAAATGTGAGACGTATTCACCTTATTTGAAAATAACGTGTAGACAGACACGTAACCATTGTCAACTAACAAATTTAGAAAGATTAATATTCATATAACTGGATATGGTTCTTTTCAGTTCTGCTCCTTCGTACTGCTTCAACAATCAATCCTGCGGTTGCGCTTCCGGTCAATTTAATCCAGTTTGTGACCTGAAAACCGGTCAGACTTATGTCACGGCTTGTGTTGCTGGATGTCGCACGGCCATGTACAAATACAACAAGGTAATCTTGGCTTTTCCGGCTTTGAATGATGTGTTCCCAAGTTAATTATCTTAACGTCTCCTGACCCCGATTTTTAGACGAAGATGTACCAAGGATGTTCCTGCTTATCGGATGCGATGACCGATTTTGCTGATCCTACTAAGTCCAACATTACAGGGGATGTTGTGGTCCCTGGCTTATGCCAGGCTAGCTGCTCGTCATTCGCACCTTACGTTGTCGTGATGTGCCTGGCGAAGGTGTTTTTGGGATTTCCTATAGCCGGAATAGTTATGATGCAGTTCAGGTAAAGCAGTTCGGCGCATTTTCATAAGTTAGCTAACATTATTAACATATATTAAAAGCGAAGATCGTTTGAGCCAGTCTGCTGCTTTTTTCTAAATCGGTTCTCAAAAGAGTCGAAGGTCAACAGGCATTATACTTGACTTCTAAGTGGCATGCAATTACGTTTTCTTTAAGAACCGGAGGTGTTTTATACGAAAATTTTCAGTATACTGCACTTGTTTACTTCTGTGTTTTTAACAGATTTGTTCACTTCCGATTACATTAAAACAAATTAGTATTGATCATTGAATGTGCCCTAAAACAAAAAGTGCAACTGTACGTTATGTCTGCAGGCTGGTCGATTACGACTTGAAGAGTCTAGCCAATGGTCTATCGTCCGTTGTAATGTCGCTGTTTGGGTTCTTACCGGCACCAATCATAGCCGGCGCTATAATCGACACCACGTGCCGCTACTGGCAAAAGTCCCCATGCGGCGAAAGGGGTTCCTGCCTGTTCTATAACACAGAGAGTTTCCGCTGGAAACTGCATTTAATTGTCGCATGTTTCAAGATTGTCACCTGTGTTTTCGATCTAATCGTAAGTCATTTCATATTCTGCGACATCGACCTGAATAGCTTAGCTATTTAATTGTATTCTTAAGGTATCTTAGCATGTGATTTATTTAATTTGATTATTTTCGACAAATGAAACTGCGAATTTGAATTCTTGCCTTTTCAATTATGAATACTCTAGATATTTTCGAAGGTGGATATCTTTAACGTTTTATGTTTGACAAACGCTACGCGGGTTTCGATATTGCAGATTTCATTCTGTGAACATCAGACATTTTTAAAATTTATTTGCAAACATTAAACGATCTCAGGCGTGTAGGAATATATGAATTTACTAATCTTTAATTACGGCATGTTTGCAGATACTCTGGTTTGTGTGGGATATGAAATTCAATCGAGAATCCCCAGCCAACGCCCTCCCACCACCAGAAGACATTACCGACGATATAACAGACATCAAACCGCCCCTGACTCCCAAAGTTTCCTTTCCTTTAGACGCTGTTACTCGGGGCGTCAACTTTGAAACTATTCGCGAAGAGGACTCGGATGAACGTCCACCATCGGATGAGCCAGAAACGGTATCGTCGGCCGGTATCTCCACCATCTCAGCGTTTAGTCAAACGCCGGCTTCACCGACCCCACCCAAACGCGCAAGGACTATGACAATGCCGGTTCATTCGCGTCCCGAATCACCGGAGCATGACTTCCACCGCAACAGACCGTCCCTGCGAAGGAAGAGCATGGCCGTGGCGATGGTGGACGCACTGAATGCCAAGAGCATTGCTGAAACGCATGACGACACGGAATTTCTGGCACCACATGTTATTGACGCCCGAAGGGGCTCGTTGCTTTTCTGGTAAAATTATTTTTCTCTTATGGTATATAAAACTATAGCACAAATATGATTTTTAACAAGATTCCATACATTTTTATAGCTCTGTAAGTTTGCTTGACATATTAATGCTTGATAGTTTTATTGATCTACCTAGCAGTTACTGCGTACCATTTCAATTTCAAAAGTCTCTATTTGGGGTGTCATCTTGTGTTTCGTGTACCGACTGCTAATATAATAAAAAACCTTAGATATAATTCACCACAAAGAGCACTGTAGCTATATTAACGTTTTGACAGTAGCTATAAGCAGCGGATATTTACCCGGAAAGGTTAATGTAATTGTCTGAAGGTAGCATCATTACCGGCTGTGATCCAGCAGTAATCCACGAAAAATAGCACAGCTGCCTGATCCTGTTCCTTACCATTTGATACATGTGTATAGTACATCCACAAACTATATTCCACCTAATTATAATACATTTATTGATTATTTAAGTATACGTTCATACAACTGCTCATATATTTCATATATTACTGTTAAAATATCTCTATTTTTCCTTTGGTCATACATACTGTGAGAAATCTTCGGTCACCTATGATGGTGACTCGATCACGTCATAATTTATGCTAAAATTCGTACACCGAATTATTTTTAACGTCAAAATAACCAGATCATATGTTTACTGAATGCAAGTACTTTTTACAAAACCGACGACTGTAAGTTGTTTTGATTACCACGTTCGGCGGCTGCAGTGCTAAATAAGAATGCAAGCCCCAAAGGGGAACCCAGTTTTTACCATCCCTAAATCAACAACTTCGACTACGTTTTAGAGATAATCAAAAAGGGAAAGGGATGGAATAGATATACTAATATATTTACAATTGTTAAGAGATGTTGCACAGACACTGTTGTATATAATTATATATACGAATATATACGAATGCATGCTGCGTATGCAAGCGAAACGACAGCGTATACTCCGAACAACGAATCGTTTTGTATCGCTCCCGCATAGAGCAAACTCGAGTTTTTAAAAAAAGTATTATCAAGTGGAAATGCTTTCGTGACATGAACGCTACCCGGACGGTAAAAAACGAAACGCTGTGGAAATTAAAAATCGAAACCTAAGCACTACGTACGACGTCTCTAGGAAATATGAGTACTTATACACCGATGAAAGAGATGTGGCAAATTAAACCAGGTACCACTTCTATGTTGGTTAGAGCACTTGTTAGTTACTTAACGAAAACGCTGCGCATGTACCCGCTATAAAATGCTAAACAAAGCAATTTTAAAACCGTCCACGCTCCTGGTTTCTGCCGTACTTACCAATTCTGCAAAGTCAACAACGATGGTACAAGCAGCAGCATCCGGTTGGAATGGCACACGCAACATTCTGCATGGAAAACCCTACCCAACAGGTTATTATAATTGTAAGTGCCGCTACCGTGACGTGGGACTAAACGTCGATACACCAGTTTTTTCCATCGAATGACTCACAATGACAAGTACGTAAAATGCACCTGGCGGCATTTGTTTTCGTGATATCCACACACAAACCGAACATTATTCGATAGACTATGGAATATATGCAGTGTACTGTGCTTGTACTTAACCACCGATCAGAACGCCACCGGTGACACTTTTTGTTATGTAGATGTACACTGTGAAAAGTCTCGAGTCAACGTCACGGAAATGAAAGTTATGGTTAGTGCGGCATCTTTGCGTATTTACCTCTGGGAAAATCAATAATCGGGAATGATGGGAATAAGCAGGAGAAATAGCGCGAAAGATCAGTCATCTATTCAGTCTGGTGCGGAATGTGGAGCACTGCGGTATGATCCACCTTGCCTACGGAACATGAATACTATGCACAGTTTTATGGGATTCTTTACGGCGCTTTTAGTCGTTTACGGTAAGTTAATCGTTAGATCATTATAATTTAACAACTTTTCAATGGCACTTATTTTATTTAGTGTTAAGTATTAAACTTCTGAATTAAAATAATAGTGTTAACAAACCACATAATCATAAACTATCCATCGTATCAGAAGTTCTGGAGATTTGAAATTGTTTTAGTTAAATTTAAGATGGTAGAATAAATTGTCCCATTATTGTGTTAGGTGAATGTTTGTGGTATATTTCGAATAAATAGCATCTGTAGGCCTACTCTAATTTGGATGAAAACTTCTGGAAAATGTTTGAATTCTTGTATATAACAACCCTTTTATAAATTGTTAATAAACCCTGTCGCAATATAGGAATGGCACATTCCTACATGTCATCGGTTTTACCATCAATCGAAAAGCGCTTCGGTTTTTCATCGGCTACAATGGGCACGATACTGGCTATCAACGACATCGGGATTGTACTCATGTCCTTAGTGACAGCTCACTTTGGCGGCAAGGGACACCGTCCTCGGGGGATTTTCATAGGTGGATGCTGTTGTGGATTTGCTCTTCTACTCCTGGCCGCACCGGAAATACTGTTTCCTCTTGATCCAAAGAACTCAGTTTTGGGGAATAGTATTGCGAATAACGACAGTCGGGATCTCCTATGCGATCCGGCACAGAACACGCATAACTCACATAATGAGACACTGTGCCGTATGGAGGCAACAGAACGACTAGGAGCTGTGGTTGTATTTGGAGTAGCCCAGTTCATCCTTGGTGCTGCGTCAACGAGTTTAATCATCCTTGGACTTCCGTTCATCCATGACAACGTTTCCGCGGAGGACGCGCCTATATATTTTGGTAATATACCACGAAATGCTCTTTAATTTGGTTAACCATATTTCTTGACCTGTTTCCTATATATGTAATTAAATTAACTCCCACAGTTTTCATATTTCTGCACAGGATCATGTACAAATTGCGCCTGTGCACGGTAATTTAATTTGTTGCGTTTGTCAGTCATGTATGCAATTTGACATAACTAGCTCCTACGATCATTATTATATCATAAAATCTTAAAGGATATTTTGTTCATCAGCCAGTTATCCTATGTAAAATTCAGTTTGACTGGGTTCAGCAATATAGCTGATAAGCCTGGTTAATTTTTACTTTTGTATTGAAAAGGACGACAGCGTTCAGATATTCATAATATCAAAAAATCGAAATTGGCAAGCATAAACATTATACATGACTTACTGTTAGATTCCTGCCTTGTCAAAAATGCTGTGTTAGAAGACGAAGCAGTTCGTCTGTTTGTTTGTGCCGGTACGATGCTCCGATTCATTCATATGCAATGTGGCTCACTATGTAAAAACTTACTTTTCTCATGTATATATTTGTATCGTTTGTTCGTTGACTAGGACGCCAGTAATGGCATGATTGCTAAGTACGTACAAAAGCAGAACTAGTGCTGACAATTAATTGTATGTTCGACGTATGCATTGTAGCGATATCATTTTTTGGAAGAATATTTGGACCAATGCTGGGTTTCGGGCTGGGAGCCGTTTGTAACAGCATCTTCCTTGGTGGAGCGAGTAAGTCACGCAAATGGACAAGAAAATACTGATCGAATGTTATGTATTTTTTGACAACAAACATAACAAATTATGACATACTGCTAGAAAATTGTTGGCTACTTTTATATTGCTAGCGACGTAACCTTTACTCTGGCCAACGTACAGTAATGTGAGTCTTTTGAAAAATGCATGCTCAAGTTTTTCTTTGAAGAATCTCTTGTACAATTTGCCATAGATAAATTAACGCCAGCAACGCACTTGCAAATGTCTGTTCATTGCGGTAAAGTTAATCATGCATGGCATTCTGTCCGTTCTAGAGCCGGATTTTTCTCCAACCGATCCCAGATGGATTTCGGCATGGTACCTGGGAATACTGGTTACCGGGGCAGCCATGATAATTTTTTCGTTCTTTATTGGCGTAAGTGCATGTAGATAGCAATTTTGGCAGAACACAATTCTAATTATAGCCAGAAGCACAGAATAATCGTTTCTTTAGTTGGAATATGCGTTTGCCGTTTAATTTTCAAGATTCGTCAGCATTTTCAGTATCACGCATCCGACTAACCTGGTAGGCTTGCTATCGGTCTCACATCGTGAATATCGCGAAATTTGCACAGTCGTTTATGACTTCCTGCTTGTGGATATTGTTCAAGCCTGTAGCTAGTTTCTGAGATACCTGGCCGCATACGAGTCGCATACGTATACATACATATACATACGAGTCTACGACGTGTAGCAACGCTAATTTAGAATAATTTTTCCTGCAGCAGAACCGGTTCGCTTGATCAAAGAACAATGCAAGAACAGTTTCAATGTCAACCAGGAGTTTTGCACACGTTATATAATAGGGTTTGTTTCAGTATATATAACTGCCAGATGGGCGCAACCGGACGGTGAATTTGAAATTACTGTACTTGTTCAAAGCTATTGGTTTTGATAATTCGAATGCACGAGCCATAACCACGGAAGTGGAAAATTAGGCAAACGAATGTTTAGCAGGACCTGCGCATGCGGTCTTGGATTCATAATTATCTGGATGTCACTGAAACAGACTAGGCTCTGACTTTAGTGAGTCAACAGTTCGCGAACCACATACTCCGTATCGCTGAACCGGTTTCAGAATAATCAAAAAAGTTATACTGTAACATACCTTCTGGATAAAAACCAAATTACCACCCTTGCTAATGCATGAAACACTTAAGACAACCAGTTTAGGCCTTTAATGCTTATATCTACAGAGTGTATACTTATAGACTGACTGCACTGAAGTATTCTCTTTTCTAAATTGATTGAGGGTTTTTAAAATACAACCTTTTATTTTTATAAATTTTCTCGGCCCATGACATGGAGAAAACAAAAAACCTTACCAGCTAGCAATATGGAAATATTTCACTGAACAACTTCAATAAAGAAAAATACGCAGGAATATGCATACGCGTATACCAAAAGTAAGCCGGAAGAGGCAGCCTCGAGCTCTGCTCTGGTATAATATAATAGGCGGTTCCGAAAACAACGCGTAGGCTGTGACTGGCATTATCAAAGTGCTTTCTTCCGTAGTGCTTTCCGCCTCGTATATCCCAACAAAAGGATTTTGACGATGTAAAAGATGCCGAAACTGGATCAACATCGACCGGAATTTCCCAAGCCGCTTGCGATGCGAACGCTCCTTGGAAAGGTGACGCTCAATAATACTGAGTAGCACAGATCAATTTCTACGGTGACGTGCACTGATTTCGAAAGCACTGCTTTTAAAAAGTCTGTCCTTTAAATCTATGCATACCCACGTACTATTGATTTACGTGCACGTACAGGTATATGCTTATGAGGATATTCATACTGTTGTAATATAGAAACACAACTGCACACACTTAATTCACAATAACACACACAACGATGCTGGTCAGTAGATAGCAAGACAGTAATTTAGGACTTGTCAAAAACGTCGATTTTTCGGCTTCCGCTGATCGTCATTTAATTCCGAATGTTTCTAGATTTTTTTAACGACCTTCGTCGGCTGATCATCAATATTCCATTCATGTGCAGAGCATTTAGTAACGTTCTGGACGGAATGATAATTACAGGTATGTTGACGGTCAGAAGCTATGCATCTGGAAGAAGCTTTGTTTTGATGGCTGATATAAATTTTATTGTTTGTTCTGTGTACAAATGGACTGGTGTACAGGCAGCTAACAATGCGTGTGTTTGTCTGCGTACGCACATCCACTCATGTTGCTATTTTCTTTGACAGGTTTCCTAAGTTTTTTCTTCAAGTTTATTGCGCAACAATATCAGCTTACGCCTTCTGTTGCCAGCCTAGCAGGAGGTAAGTCGCTGCCAAAGAATAGCCTAAGCGATGCCGTATTATATTCTTCTCAGTTTTTCAGTTCATGTATCTGGAGCTTGTAATTATACTCATAGAACCGGAAGGTGCGACAGCTGGCTGTAAGAATGTCTGACAAAAACGTGTCTTTTCGCTGCAGGCAGGCATTATGATCATCAGATCGCATAGCTGCAGTACCATGGCAATTTATTCATTTAATGGAAATTTTTCTGACACTGCCAATAGCGCACTTCGGTTAATCGATGCAGATCTAGACTTTATAAAAATCAGTGTCACCCCTAAATACATACGGTTTAGAAAAACTTCGCCTGGTTTTCTGAATGAGCGGATAAATAAGCGAAACATCATTAGTTTTAATTTTGTATATTGTTTTTGTTGCAACTGGTAATCTAGTTCAGTATACGTGAACGAAACTTGAATTATATGGCATGTTAAATCTCGCAGCAAAACGTTATTGACATCATACTAAGCAAATTTCTTAGTTCCGGAAAGTTTTCACACACCCTACAAAATTCTCAGAAATACATTTCTATGCATATAACATGTTATTCTGAATTTCCTGTTATTCACTAGTGCCACTTGCTAACATTGCATCCCACCTCTAAACTTAATCCAGATATCTCGGAGTCTCCGACGGAGAACTAGCATGTATGCATGAGAGAGCGTAGTGATGATATATAAGTAATAAACACAGGATATATCTGTATTTCTGATGCTTGTTTCGATCAAAAGTCCGATTGTTGTACCAGTTATCTCACAAGTTTATGTTCGACGTCACTGACCGCAATCCACATTTTCGAGTATGGTTGCCATCGAACACTAGAAGTACTGCCGTGTTATCCTGACCGCAGTGCGCTAATATAGTTCTGAGGTCGCACTGAAAAGCTTACCGTTGACCGTCGTTGCAGTTTTTAAATTATAGTGTCTTCGTCCGTCGAAAACATAAATCACTGATGCTTCTGTTGTCAAAGCGAGTTAGTAAAATTTTATCGTGTTGTAACGTAAAGGTCTAACCACGCTGACTTATGATTATACAGCCAAGAGTAATATCGTGCATCGTAAGATGTAATGACACGCGAACTAATGTTGACGCAACTTCCGTTATGTCCATCGATATCGATTAAGTTATTTGCACCGTAGATAAGAAGCGCTCCATTAGTTTAGTTTTTATGAAAAATCCAGTTGGGGTAATGCACTGGTCTTCTCCATAAAGGTTTTAATTGTTGCAGGTGTAAGAAAGCTTTCGAATTTTGCAAAGTAAACATGAAGGAAACCTTCCATACATTAATATTAGTACCTTTGAACAAGTTAGACAAGAAAATGTATAGGTCGCACACTTTTTATCATGTGCGGCTTATCCGTACCGGATTTTAAAAATAAGCACATACACATATATATAATTCTGTGATTCTGCAGTCTCATTTCTTTATTCTTCTGCAGTTTTGCCTGCAAGGTAGGCTGAGTGTTGCGTATGTGATTGCAGGAGTGCCGACAGTCTTCGGGATAGCATTGGGCGTGGTTCTTGGTGGCGTATGGATAAAAAAGTTTCACCTCCAACCGCGACATGTTTGTTTGATGTTGGTGCTGTCGGCTCTTCTCCTGTGCATTGTGGTGCTGGTTAACGTTGCACTGGGTTGTGAACGGACGGAAGTTCTTGGCCTGCCCGGTTCCGAACCCTTGTACTCCTCGTACAGCGGATACGATACCCGTTTCAACGGGTCATACTGCGATACGTCCAGTCAATGTGATTGTGTGGAGAGCCGATTTATTCCAGTTTGTGATACAAAGAGCGGAGTGAACTTTTTCTCACCATGTCATGCAGGATGCATGTCGAAGAAAATCGTCGGCGAGGTACACTTTTTTGTCACTTTTAGCATACACCGCAGTGTAAACGCTTTTGATACTGTATTCTAAATTATTATGCACAGAATGAACATTTATAAATCAGTTTAAAGCGATTCGAGCGCCGCCCAGTACATAAAATTAAAGAAAAAAAAGCTTCTGTACAGGTTAAAGGACTGCGGCACATGATATAATCAGCTGCCAAAGTTAGTGAAATTCTGTTTGGGTTGCAGACTGTCTATTACGACAACTGTACCTGCGTGAAAAATTCTGTATGGTACTACGATGACATTCAGACCGATATGTTGGACGGACGAATGGTCGGAGGATTTTGCCATAAACGTTGCCCACTGGTCTACGTGTTTGTGACCACGTTTTTTATTGCCATGTTTTGCCTTGGCCTCCCGCTTTCCGGCAGTATTATGATACAATATCGGTAACTACTATTTGACACTATTTGCCACGTGCACGGTACATCCGGGCTAAAAAAAACACTTTTAGATGTTATTGTACAGTTATTGGACAAATAATTTTTGAAATATATATTAGTGCATTTATTTGTCTTTTAGATTGGTTACGTCTGATCTGAAAGCCATGTCTACTGGCTTAATGTCCTTGCTGACATCGGCGCTGGGTTACTTACCAGCTCCCATTTTTGTTGGAGCTGTTGTGGATTCCACTTGCCGTCTTTGGGAAAAAACAAGCTGTGGAGAACAGAAATTCTGTCAGCTGTACGATACTGATGAATTTCGATGGCGCTTCCTACTGACCGCTGCGTGCATTAAAGCCGTCGGAGCAATTCTGGACAGTGTTGTAAGTAAAATGTATTACTGTTAAATTAACCAACTGGCTCTAAAATGCCGTATGCATGCGATGATTTTGCATATACTTTTACATTGCGAGCCATATAAGAGACTATATGGAATATACGATATTTGCGTGTAAAACAGCTTCCTCTTTTTCTGCCCAAAGGTCACATGGAAAATGTGGGACATGGAGTTTTTGGAGTGTAGTCCGCCCGACAACGCTTCATCAACGTTCACCACTCCTAACACATCCGTGTCGTCACTGGGTTCGTTAGCAACATCACCCTCGAAGCCGAACCTTTCTCAAGATATGTCGGAAGAGCCACCTGTTGTACAGCTGGAATATGCCATTAATCAGAATAATGTTGTCGAAAGTAGAATTTGATAACGCGATGTCCTCTAGTGCAGTATCTGTGATATTTTATGTCTTTCTGCTATGCGACCCAACCAGTCTCTTGGCTGCTTCCGCTATTCTTTGTTGCTTTGTGGTTTATGCATGATTTCCGTTAGGACCACACTTTTTTTGAGTCTTTATACAGAAAACCATGGTTGCTCATTTATGGTTTCTAAATGTTTTTATTGTTTGGAATTTTTTGCAATTAATTATAAACTGGCTGCCATTCTTGACATGACGTTGTACTGATATTATTGATTTGCGCACAATTGCAAAAAAATGACAGGTAAAACGAAACCCGCATACAGTACTGTACTTCGAT
Organism: Paramacrobiotus richtersi; assembly: GCA_034698045.1. Classification (NCBI taxonomy): domain Eukaryota; kingdom Metazoa; phylum Tardigrada; class Eutardigrada; order Parachela; family Macrobiotidae; genus Paramacrobiotus; species Paramacrobiotus richtersi. The sequence goes on along the minus strand of JAQGAU010000687.1, from coordinate 10,176 downwards.
TTATGCCATAGTTTGGAAATACATGTGTTGCCGCTCCGCTTCTCACATACCAATTAATATATGAGTATTAACATTGTGAGCACATTTGGGTTTTTTTAGCACCGAAAAGCACAGGACGATATCAACGTTCATATACGCAGCTTTTTCGGTACAGTTCTCGGTTCTTGAAATGCTGACATGTTAATCGAACCAAGCAAGAAAATCTTTTCGGTAAACTCTACTTGCCGCGAGCTTATGATAAGAATGCAAACACGTTTGCGACATTTATTATGTAGTAGCCGGTGAACATCTTTTTTTGCAAGAATAAAAACTCTCCGCCAAAGGCTTTCCTAACGCTTTAGAATTTTAGGTCTAAACCGCTGGAATAAAGATGTCCTTTCTTGTCGAACAGGTTTTTAAAAGCTGCTGTATAGCTGGATAATGCGCGCAATATGTTCGTAACTAGCAAGATTAATCCTTGTAAATTGTCGCACGCACTTAAACGATATTACGAAACCTCAGTCATGTGTCCTTTAATTTTAACTCGAAGGATATTTTTTGCAGACCTGACCCGCACAAGTGAACTATAGCATACAAAAGCCACATTCACAATTATTTTTGGTTACCAGATAAATGCTCGCAACAACCGGCAGTTAGTTATTATAATGCACTAGTTAGATCATGCATGCAAACATTCAGTTTTATTGCAAACGCGCAATAACTCCTGTTTTTCCCTATACTGTCAAAATGTTATAAATCCTCTTAAATGATTTTTTATTAAGAGTACGCGTTGATACCCGTTATAATCAATGTTGTAGTTTATATGTTATGTTGATACGACCACGGACCAAATAACATCCACAAACTGGTTCGGTAAAGTACGATTCGGCTTAGTTCCACGTTGTTTACAGGTAAGTCTGTTGAATATGTTTTGCCAGTACATATGCAAACGGAGTCTGTACTCTGTAGTTCGTAGAAGTACAGTTCCAACTCATTCTTTTCACTAAAGTGCTACGAATGTCACGGCATCAACTCCGGTTTCCGCTGAATTTTCGCTGGAGGTGTTACAACAATAGATTATTGCGTCCATTATGATTAACCTTGATTTAGCTTATTCTTAAAAAACAAAAGAAAAACATTATGATTGATACTGTCTCATTTTTCAACACAAATCAACGCGACCATGTACGAACTTAACAACATTCTTGTCCCTTTAATACTTTTAGATTCGCTTGTCAATCATATTACGATAATTTCGCTTTCTTTTGTAGATATCGTTATATTTGTAAACACAGAGAAAATCGGACAGATGCGAATTTTACAGTGCACTGTTATTGTTCTACTGGCGCACATGCGATGCTTTTGTTCGGTAGTATGCGAAACGCAGTGCATACCTATGTTCGTTAAAAATCGGTCTTTTCATGCCGCCACTGGCAGCGACATATTATGGGGTTGTACTCGTGTTCTTATGGTAGATCGTAAAAACACCCAACTCTGTACGCACTTGACATTTTTCGTGAAAGCAAATTTGTCTGCAAAATCACACCATATTGTGCTTAATTTTGTACATAATGTGCTTCATTACTGATTATTTGCACGTTGAGCACAATGCCGTCGCACACTACCACACGACTGATTTACAGACCAAAACATTGCGTTTGTTTTATGATTTTTTCTTGACAGCTTCCGGTACTACTGGGAATATCTTGACAGTTAAGCCCTAACGAGCGGGCGCTGCGCTTACCAGAACCGGATACGCAGTTCTGGTCTTTTGCCATTTAGTACCAATGTTTCGGTTATCTTAAACAAACGGATTGTTTCCCGGTGATTTTTTTATTTTTCGTAACATGGAGAACCCAGCATACGTGCACGACAACTCGGAAACAACATCTGCGTCGACAACCGACGGGAAGACAGTAACAAAATGGAAAGAAAAATCAGAGCGTTTCCCGGATTTGTGTATTGACGGTTGTCGAAACGTACGGGTGCAATTCGTCGTTGTGTACGCTGGCGTACTCCTTTTCTATGGTAAGCACTAATTACCATTTACCGTCATTACGGGCTTTATTAGCATCTGTTAATTTTATGGTCGCAAAAACCACTCGCACTCAGTAACAAGTATTTTATTGCATTTCGCCTCCGTATCTGTCTTACACATACAGTATACAGCAGTATACAGCAGTATACAGCAGTATACAGCAGTATACGGCAGTATACAGCAGTATACAGCAGTATACAGCAGTATACAGTATCTGTCTTACACATACAGTATACATACTTACACATACAGTGTATAGCATTTACTTGTGTAATTACAATGTCATATACAGAGCAATATTTTACAAATAAACTGCCCGAAGCATCGTATTCGTAAAAATATGGAGCAGATCCAAATCTGTCATCCCCAATGCACTGTTCAGTGATCACTGAACAATTTTTTTGTTCTGCAGTTGGGTCACATTTAAACTGGTAATTGCTATAAATTTTTCAGATCATTAACTGTATTGTCATGGCGATGTACTAACCCTACGAAATAAATTTTCTCGACGCCGCTCGCTATTAATTATAGAGAACAATATAACGTTATACTTGTTTACTCTATACTGCATGTCTACAGAGTAAACAGTGCATTTGATGTTCTCAAACTGCGCTAACAAGCGGCTCCGATTCACTGTATGCAAGAAATGGAGTAGAAATGAAAAAACCGATAAAACTTGCGAAAGTAATACATAAATAACCTGAGAAGCTTCCAATGCAAGTTAATTACAACATTTGTAAAACTTATTATAGATATGTAAAACTCATAAACATGGAAAATTAAAAAAACTTGCAAAATTTCTGTTTCATTTCTTACGTCTCAAAGATGCATACAGTAACCATTCAGTTGATTTAAAAAAGTAGTTCAGTGATCACGTGATGACAATATGACTTGGGATGGGACACTTGGGATGACAATATGTACATATGCACTGAAGCTGGGATTAATTTTTTATTTTTACGAATATAATATTTCGGGTACAACGTTGTACGTACTAAATTAATGCCGCTAAAATTCTCTTTCGTTGTGCTTGCGCATGTGTGGTTACATACGTATATTGTTGTTTACAATTGTTAGGGATGTCTGTGAGTTACACAAACTCGTCGTTGATTTCCATTGAACGACGATTTGATCTCAATACAAAACAAATGGGCTTGATCCTGGCCGCAACGGAACTCGGACACATTGCTATGGCGATATTTACCGCGCACTTTTTCGGAAATCGCCACCGTCCTCGATGGATATGCTTTGGAACAATACTGATGGGATTCGCATTAATACTGTTCGCCTTACCGGAATGGTTTTTTCCAAAACGTGATCCACAAAAGCGTCCAGATCTTTGTGTGTTACCCACCATTGCAAATGGCCGCCTGCAGAATAGTTCGGATATCATGGCCAATATAAGCCATATCGCCGGCGGGACGCAGATCTCCGCGGAATGTGGACATCATGGCTATGGCAGTTCAGCTGGAGCGATTGCCGTCCTTTGCGTCGCTCATGTATTACATGGATTTGGAAGTAATTCAAACTCGGCTTTCGCAAGTTTTTAGCACAGAAAGTAGCAAAACCGTTATCCGGTCATAAAATTATCGCATCCATTTTAATGGTTAACAGTTAAACGGCAGCAATTGAACAATTTTCGATACAGATGGAAAAGGCACGTATAGATAGGATGCATATGTATAACTGAGTATGTGTGAATATTATGTAACCGACAATATCCTATGTTATATTGAATTTGTGTTTGGAGTAAAGTGAACAACGCTAAGGATGTTGAATATTATAATATTTTAGGCACAACTCCAATGGTGTTAGGCTTCCCTTATTTGGACGACAATATGGCTGCAAAAAATACACCAACGTACTATGGTACAAATATGGTATTATGCCTGACTGTACATGTTCATAAGAAACATTGCGTTTTTGTTTTTCTCGGCAGGATATGCACTATTCGGACGCCTTTTTGGACCTTTGTTGGGCTTTGCGCTAGGGTCAATCTGCCTTACGGTGTACTATGATTTCTCAATTAGTACGAATGTTCATTTATAAGGCATAAACTATTCCTAACAATTTTACGCAGTACAGTATGTCTGACCGGTTAGCGCAATCAGTGATATATACTACCGGTATTTGACGATTTGTTTTCATTTGTCCATTTGGAACTATTTGTCGAGGAACCGCGGGAATGGTTTCCAAAAGCGCGCGTACAAAATATGCTCAGCTTAAGTTTGTGATTTTAATTACAGAACCGGGATTCGCTCCGAACGACCCGAGATGGATTTCGGCTTGGTACATCGGATTCATTGTAATCGGAATTGGCTTGTTTATCTTTGGAGGCCTTATGGCGGTAAATGTTTTACCAGCACTATCGTTTAATTTAACGCATAATGCGCGTCGCTATTAACGCTAACTTTTTGCTGCATAGTTATTCCCCGCTGAGCTCCCACCACGTAGTATAACCCACAAGAAGAAGAAGAAGAACGAAAATGCACAGCTAGGAAGCATTTCTGGATCGACGACCCAATCCAATGCCGATCTCGTAGTCTACACTAGTAGTAATGGAGAAATTCAGTTGTCCAACAGATCAAGTGTTCGACCTCCACCCCTCAGTTTCACTTCTGGACATTCATGGAAATGTAAGACCCTCTGGGTGTTCTGCTTGGAGATCAGTTCGAACTGACAAATTGGTTTTCTTGCAGTATTGTTGGTCGACTTAAAACGGCTATTTACTAATCTGGCCTTTGTATGCCGTACAACGAGCATGTTTGTCGACGGGATGGTCATTGCAGGTAAGAAATTTGGAATAACTTTTTTACAAAACCCTACATGACTGTGGCGTAAATCCTCTTAAAGATTGTGCATAACGTACTGCAAACAATTACGATTTTGTTCCAGGTATTTTCAATTACTTTCCAAAATATTACTCCCAACAGTTCCAGATCTCACAATCAAGAGCCGCAATTTTTGGAGGTAAAGATTAAAACAATGCTGTATGGGTTTAAACATGTATAAGAAATCTGCGCGGAAATACCAAAGAAATACATACTATAATATTATGTCCTGTATATAAGTAAATACATATAAGATTAAATGCTGTAAACTCGGTACATAACGATAGCATAATCTTATAGGCCTAATTCAAGTGATCGCCGTCATTTCGGGAATCATTATCGGCAGCATATTAATTAAACGGTTGGCGCTCCGACCCCGCACGGTCACCCTATCCCTCGTGGTCCCATCCCTGATACTTGCGATTGGCCTATTCATTGCCATTGGCATTGGATGTGACATTGGTCAAATGTCCGGACTTCCGTCCATCGAAGATTTCCGCGCTGGACGGGGAGATTTCAATGAGAACGCCTGTGAAGCTAGCCGTAACTGTGGTTGTAGCAGAGTTGATTTTAAAATACTCTGCGAGCCACGTTCCGGTGTAATGTTCTATTCTCCGTGCTTCGCTGGTTGTACGGAAGAACCTAGGCTTGATAACAAGGTTCGAAGTTGCTGACTATTTATAAAAGTTTAAAAATTCGCTAATAGGTGTTAGTAACGAAACGTTTTGCTTTGTGTACATGCATAAGAATCAGATCATAGTTAACATCAGATTTTGTGCACTTTCTAGACCGCTGATGATCTGAACTCGCACATCATAAAAAATATGACGTAGAATTTTTGTATCGTATATATGCGAGGATTCTGCATATAATCATGGTTAAAAGTAACCGGCGTATTATATTCTAGACAAGGACCCGGGCCTACAAGAACTGCGCGTGTGCAAGCCCGGATTATCTGGCCATTTTGAAAGGCACCGTACAACTGCCTGCAAACGAGACCCTTCCGACATCTAAAATTCCAGATTTACTACCGGAGATGTGCGTCAAAAACTGCAACGCTCAGCTTATTGGACTTACCGTGCTCCTTTTCATAGCCGTATTTTTCGAAGGGATGCCGATGCCTGGACAAATCATGATACAATTTCGGTAAACTATCTGCAAATGCTAGAAAAAGTTCAGCTTTATCCCTGTAGATTGGCGCCTACGGTAATACTGTATGTACGTATGCTGTAATGCATTTTGTTTCTTATACTTAAGCGTACGATGGACATACAGTATTTACTTTGTAATCATGCATATATGATCAACTGCCTCTACGAACACCTTATAATATACAGAAGTTCTATTAAATATATGGAACTACCCCATGTATTATTAAATGCTAAGATGTCATATACAGTATGCAATGCGTACATTCCCTTTGGAATATTTTCTTTTATCTCATAGAGTTGTGGATGTTGATCTGAAAAATTTGTGTGCGGGTGTTACATCTTTATTGGTTGCGGCATTTGGACTTCTTCCCGCTCCGATATTTGTTGGGGCTATTGTGGATTCGACATGCCGATTATGGCAAACCACAGAGTGCGGGATGCGCGGAGCTTGTGCCTTTTACGATACCGATCAATTTCGCTGGAAATTTTTTATGACCGGCGGGTTTCTCAAATTAATCACCGTTATCCTGGATAGCATAGTAAGTCGTATAGCAAGGCAGTAAAGTTACAGATTTATTCACTGAGCTGCTAAATACGAGTAATAGTATAAACAAAAAGAGAATATTGATATGATAAACCGGTACGTAAATATTTCCAGGTGGCATGGAAAGTATGGAATTTAGAATTTGATCGATCCGACACGGAAATTGCCAAAGTAGTGGAAAAAGTTAACTTTGAGTATCGACGCAGAAGTTCGGCGAAACCGGAAATCGCTCAACACACTTAACCGGAGACAAAAATTCTTACATACCCAAGTATTCTCAGTTAGTTAAAGGTGATAGTCGCGACTGTCTGATAGAATTGCACTGCAGATAAAATGTTTACAAGCGGCGATTTTGTTATTTAGATTTATTAACACAGCATTGCACAAAGAAGTGTACTTTTAATTTGCACCACTTCATTTGTTTCGCAGGTGTGAGAACCCGGTTCTCCCGAAGATTTTGTAGTTGCATTTGCAACAGTTCTTTAGAGAAACGGGCGGCGTTTTCTGACATTGTACGTTGTACTTGATAAAGCTAACCCAAACATGTTGTCTGATTTGCGTAACCATATAAAATCTTTGCTGCATTAGACAGCTATGCATATGATTGTTGAGGAACAATGGAGCATCAGCAGGTTTAGTTTTGACAGTGCGCATAATATTTCGTAGCTTGTGGACATGTTGTTATAATTCTTCTCTGTGTACTGGAAATCACTAATCTGGCTTCTTAATATTTAATAATATTTTTTTTCGGATTAACATTGTTCGTTCGCTAACCCGAACCGTCGCTAAAATGCGTTGTAAATTTGTCGAGTATTTTCAGCATAGCAACGTGTTTTTTTCGATAAGAGCATATAATTATATGCATTCAATATTCGCAAAATACGTTCACCTCAGTGTAATATTATATTCCAAAGATTTCAAAGGATAACTTCAATGTCAGTCTTTATTTAAAACTAATTTACACATTTCTTACGTTTACGATGTGGTTATAATTCATAAATTATGTATTATAATATTACTCCAGCAAAACTTGAAATACAAATCCCTTCCGGAACCACAGCCCACCGTGGCTGTTCTTCCCATAACATTCGCCTTATCTTGCCTTGAAGAACTGCGTTTAAATTCTTTAGGGTTGTGTTTGGTTTTGAAACAACATATCCGCACAAGAAATGAAGTTCTTTAATTACGTATACACTTATAATTTTGAGAAATATAACTATATATTCAACGTATATTTTTCTGTTTAGTACAACTGCAATTTACCTGCATTAGTGCATTGTATATACCACTAACAAAAAAATCTAGATTTGTGTTGCATATCTATGGTTTTACTGAATGAAAATTGCGCCACAAGGCATCTGTCAAAATTTGAAACATACGAACCTTTTTTGGAAACGACCAGAGTCAACCGGTAATGTCTACACGTGTGTTAGTTTATTACGCTAGCTTCGCTCTAATAATAAGATGATCTCTGCACAAATATTAATGTCTTGCAACTTTACGATCGCGATATGAGATGTCTAAGCAAACATCGCACTGCGTTATACTGTTTTGTTTCCCTTTACGACTTCTTCATCCATAATATACTATTGACGCATAATAGCGTCCCGTATACCGAAACCGCTGGTCAATATGATATGATTACGACTGGTGATTTACAGGCGCCGCATGTATCCCACATATTACACATCTTTTTGTTAATAAACTACAGAGAACGTGTCCATTCAATCATCATATAACCCACTATGTCGCCGGAATCAGGGACCGATCTGCAAAAAGCTGATGACGCATGTGATAAAAATCGCAGGAGTGGAAGATCTTTGCAGTGTTACTCGAATACGCAAAGAATCTGTCAAACCGAATGGAGCTTAAAAGTCGGATTTACGATTGTTTTCGCAGCAATTTTATTTTTCTATGGTAAGGAACATGCAGTATATTAATTAGAAAAACAAAATGCATAAGTGCCGCATGGTTAAAGATATTTTAAATTTGTAACTTAGGCATGTCCTTGAGTTATACCAACTCTGTAATCATCTCTTTGGAGCGCCGTTTTGGACTGAACACAAAACAGATCGGATACATTATTGCTGCCACGGAGAGCGGACATATTGCTGTGGCAGTGTTTGTTGCGCATTTTCTCGGCAAAAGGAATCGTCCGCGCTGGATAGCCTTGGGCACCGTAATAATGGGATTATCATTTTTTCTGTTTGCTGCTCCTGAGCTAATCTTTCCCAAGCCGTTACATTTGACGGCGGGCACACCGCACAAATTGTGTGTTTCGGAATACAGGAACAATACCGCATTAGGAAAGGTTAACATGACGTTTTCTTCGAATGGATCGTGTGAGTCGCATAGCACTGCTACGGGACCGGTTGCAGTGTTGGCCATTGCCCACGTTTTAATTGGCGTCGGAAGTACGGTCGAAGATATGAAAACCGAACAGTATCATGGTGGTCACATTTTCAAAACTGTGCTGGTTTTACTATCACAACAGGTACTACTCCGATGATTTTGGGCTTTCCTTATTTGGACGATAATATTCCAGCACCGGATCTACCAGTTTATTACGGTAAGTAAGAGACTCTATTCTGACCATGATTGTTTCGTGTTACAGTAGATAGATCCAAGGGGTCTCTCGCCATCTGCCGCAAGTGTTTTGGTAAAAGCTCTGAGTACCTTTTCCAGTGCTGAAGTATAAATAAAAAATGCCTAATCCACGCTCGCTTTACAGCAGAGGAGTACAGTTAGAGAGTGGCGCGCAGTTATTAATATTAATATCAGAGTTTCATGCAGGTATTGCCCTCTTCGGAAAACTTATTGGACCCGCCACAGGATATGGAATAGGATCCATTTGCACCACGATCTACTATGATTTTACAAGTAAGCTCCATAGCGTTCACTCAAAAATTTTCGCAAGTTATCGAACAAAAGTTATTTACTTTTGGGATTTCACTACCGAAGTGGATATGCGCGGGAGTTTTCTCGTGCCAATAACCAACTGGAAAAACTGGTTAACGCCCCAAACGAAAATGCAGGCACCTACGCTAGATGACACTACTCGTACATCCATATGATACCTCGGAATAACTTTTCACGGTTACAAAAAGATACATATATCGAAGCAACTCGCTAGCTAGTCACATTAACAAAACAATTGTATTGTTTCCTTAATATGCTTACAACAAAGTGCATATATGCTTGCTAATATTTATAAACTAAATCTATTCACTCACATGACTAAACCGATCATATCGCAGCTGGCTAAACATGATCCTAAACTATATATGAAATTTAAAAAAACAACCGCAATCAGTAGAAGTCCGGCTAGCTTTAAACCAGTTAGGAAAAGCACCAAATACAGATTTAGCAGAAGAGATCTACCAGCGTTCAACCGTCCTCCAGGTAAACGTCCGTTTCATCAACAAAAATGAAAAATTCCCGCGCGAAGCCATTTCTAAAAAGGGGCAAGAATGCTCGATCGCCCGTGGAAACAGCACTTAGCGCGAAAGTTGCTCCTCGCGGGGACCCCATCTTTCTTTTTAATTTCGTTTGTTATTTGATTTAAGGGCCTGCAGGTCTTAATCCAGCTGATCCGAGATGGATCTCCGCTTGGTATATTGGTTTTATTGTTGT
>JAQGAU010000686.1:0-24916 GCA_034698045.1 Paramacrobiotus richtersi | reverse complement strand
CCGTTTTAGGCTCCAAAACAATCGCATCCGGTGCGACTGTATGGAGCCTAGCTACGATCTCGTCGCGTTGTTCGTCGGTGCCACCAATAACAAACATCTCACACTTTCGGGTATTCAGTTCCAGTCCGACAGCGGAGGCAGCTTCGATGATTGAGCGTAAGTCCTCTTCGATCTCCTCTACAGTACCCATGAGAGTTCCATCATCGAGGAACCACACACCAAGCTCTGATTTCAAGCCTTCCACCATCGATTGGGTAGTCAGGCAGTATAAAAATGGACCAAGCGGATCGCCCTGCTGAATTCCCGAGGCAGAAGAAAGCCGATGCCCACTATATCCACACGACAGGATAGACGGCGCCGCGTATGCGCTCCAAACAAAAGCATATAATTCCGGAAATTTTTAGCGAACAATCTTCAGCATCACGTCACGGCGCAGCATGTTGAAGGCATTACGAAAATCTATCTTGAACATCACACGAATTCCGGCATGCTCGTCATCCAGGTACCGCCGCACTGAATGCACAGCTGCCTCTGCACCGCCTCGTACTCCACAACCAACTTGCTCCGGTCGAAACAAACCATCAGCCTTCTTCATACATCTCCCTGAAGCCGCTTTCGCTGGCAAACGTCGATAAACTAACCCCACAGCAATCGGGCGCACCCCACCATCTTTTTTCCGTAGAGCGATCAAGTTGGCTCCGAATAACAGTGGGCGATGTTCCTCAGGAACTCTACCAGATAACATAAAGTTAGTAAGCTTAGTTAACGCCACGCATAAGGAAGAATCAACAGCATCTCGGGTGTTCAGCATGTCTTTGAGATGCTGAGGGCGCAAGCCATCGACTCCGCCTGCAGAGCCACTGGGAAAACTAAAAACGGCATGAAGGACTTCTTCACGGGAAACGACGATAGCATCATCCAAATTCGGCGGAGGGGGTAGGGCAGAATCTTCGGGAGAATCCGGATGCTTAGACTTCAGGGTATCCAACACATCATCGTCGACACTTATGACACTTTCGTCCGACGACAGTCTGGAGAGAGCGCCTCTTACGTTGCATTCGTTAATACATGTCTCCACCATACGACAGACATGATCTGGATCGTCGTTATTCGGGGCCGGAGTCGATTTGTGGTCCTTAGGTGCAGACGCCCTGATCCCGCTTTCATAGTCGCGCAGCTGAAGCCGAAATCGTGCGGATAAGGTTTCCGACTTCTTTGATGTATCCTTTCCATCCGATCGGAAAGACTGCGCAGGGAACTGCAGTAGGGTCGACAGATTCGCAGTGGAAAGATCGCGGACGTATTGCTCCATCGCCCGGGCCAGGATCTCTGACGCCTGTTGGTGAACTGAACGAATTACCCATTTGTTGATAGGGAATCTTCTGCCTTCTAAAAGTGCGCCCAGCACTGCCTGCGATGGAGGAGCTGAGGGATCTCCACTTGCTGGGGGGATAGTTGTAGAACCAGTCAATCTGGTGCGCTTTTTGCATGCCTTCTTGTGCGCAGCCAAGCCAGCGCCACGGGTGAACAAGCCTCCGCAGAATTCGCATGGCTGATCCTTTGCCATGTAGAACTGCAAGGGGACACACTTCCACGGCAGAGAGAGTTAGGGAAGAAAAGCACAATGAAGAGCACTTACATCTTGAAGTGCTGCAGCTAACCTGATGCCCATCAGAAGCCCGCTGCATCGATTATTTCCTTGGCGAACCTCCAAACTCGAAAGGCTTGCTGGGCCACCCTCACGACGGGAAATTCAGTACATAAACTCTACTAGTATCGGGCCAATCTGCCATTCAAATTCCAGAAAACGGGACTGTTGGTGCAGACGAATACTTAATTGGCTTTATCGTAACTGCTACAGAAATGTAACAGAATGTATCAATATACAGGTCCATATGCAGCTCGATCCCAAAATGTAGAACTCAAATGTCGATTCTCAACAGGAAAACTATCAATATGATCTCTCCTTAAACGTATGCGTGTGAAACAATCTGTTATAATATGTGCTATAATATGTGCTATACTGCTACAATGTGCTATAATATTATCCCGTGGTCCGTAAATTATCTGGTATAAGCTGCTGTACTTGTCGAAGTATTACAGAATACAAGCAGCGTAAAGTATCGTTAACAACGAATCGGACGGGTCAATATGTCGTATTTCATACTTACAGTTACTGTGAGAATCCAGTGGGAAACTGGAGCGATCGCTGTAATCAACATCTCCACATGTGAAGGAAATGGCGATCTCGCTTGTCGCTTTGCGAATGCTGGCTGCCCAGCGCAGGAAACCTTCAGTTTCGCAGCATGAGCAGAGCTCTCTCGAAGACGAATCCGACGCCACTGTGGACGCACTTTTTGTATCAAAGCAGAAACTAAAACGGCTGAAGTTAAACGCGTACGGATAGCGGATATTGAACGGCTACCGGGAGGAAATTGTGTTGAGTACTTCGTCAGGGATAACTGTTAAACTGTTCACCTGAAGCTCCAGATACGACAGTGCCAGTTTGAAGTTTGAGGTGCTGCTACGTAGAAGCCTAAGTTTAGGCGTTTGACAGCACAATGACAGTCGGTCCTGTAATAGAAAAACGTTGTTTATTTCCTATAGTTTACACCGATTGATGAAACGCCAGTGCTTAAACTACTGTAAACTTAACACCGTTGCTAGCCAAGTCGGCGAATACGGGCGATCGTACAACACCTACCAAACTGGGTGCAACAGGCTGAAAAACCGACCAGTCTATTTCTTCCAAATGATTGCGATTCAAATCGAGCTTCTTTAGCGTTGGTTGTATCGTCACGTTTGCCACTGGTTTAATCGACTGACTCATGTGAGCGAATGTGTCCGGAGCAAGCGTGTGTATGTCGTTCTCAGCCAGATCCAAAGTTTCCAGTGAATTAAAGCCGCGGAACAACTCAGCATCAAGGAAGCCAACCTTGCTGAACGAGATTTGCAGCCTTGTAATTTTGGCATTTTACATAGTCCAAAAGTTTCTCGAACGCTGGTCTCTTGTTATCCTCTGATCGAAAATGACTGTGGAAAGATTCGATACAGAAGGGACAGGAAAACAGCTGTTCCGCAAAATGTTACAGTACGTCTGCGGCTCATAACAGCCGGGGCAAGATAGATAAAGAAATGTGACATCATGCGGTATCAACATGACGTTGAATGTCGCAGGCACATCAAGACCGACTTTGCCACATATCAGTGTAGCAGCGAAGTACGAACACTAAGAATTAGGCAGACAGGTTGAAAACCCCATACAGCCTGCTACTATAACGTGAAGGAGATGATATCGTTTCGCAAAGTTCGTAGTAAGGAGAAAAGCCTTCATAACTGCTTTTTAGGAATCAAACGTCGTAATCACAACAATTATACATCTATGGATGGCATAGATAGTTCAATGTATCCGAACACGGACCAGAGCACAGTACTCATAGGCGCCGAAAAGGTACAATGAATGTTTTTGCGCATGCAGTGGATACCAACCATTACAGATTTCTATGACATTTTACGCAAGCACCAAGCTAGAAAAATGTTGTTTTCTGCCTAGGAGCGTTGTAATCAGCAAACACCGGCTGGAACTACATCGTAAATCTTGAGAAAGTGGTTCTTCTACTGTCACGAAGCCGGAATGCATTAGCTGCTTGTCACCGCCTGCATTGGTAGCGCTTTGCGTTTAACTGAACAAGCCCAGAATATCAATACCAGGATCATTCGAGAAACTGTACGCTCTTCTTTGCTGCATGAATGCTTCAAAATTAGCTGGAAAATTTTGTTTGCCGCTTAGTCATAAGTTTATAACTGACCGAAGGCTTCGTTTAGTAACGACAGCATTTCATTGTACAGCGGTTTTGAACGTGTACATCATTAAAATCGCACTGTTCTAGTACGGCGAAAGCTTTACAGAAACTCAAAGGCTATCGAGACAATATCGCTAGAAATTGCTATGCCAATTGAAGCACGCGGAATCGTATTTAATATACTAATCATCCGCTGGCTTTCTGGAACGTCGAGGGTATAATATACAAGAAACACCTTCGGCTGCCGCCTCAGGGTTTCTTGGGTCGATATGCAGATCGTAATTCGTGGTGAAGTGTTTCAAATTTTCCGTTTCACAATTCAGTGTATTAGAGGTCACGCTATGTTTGCGTTGATTATTAGGGTGGTGTTCGGAAAGCAGTGGATACGCAAAAACTCAAAAGGCCCCAACGTCATATCAGGATTTGTAGTGGCTTTTCAATTTGATTCGCTTGGAGTCGGCTTGTGTACTAGTGCCGAGTATCTTTAATCATTTAATAAAACCGTGGCTTTAATATTTTTGGCTTTGTTACCAGCTCGTACCAAAGCCATCGCTGTGCACATCTTCCCAACCAACCTTTCCGTTCGATATGCGGTTCGGCGCTTGGGGCAAAAGTCGAGTATTCGAAGAAAATTGCCGTTGTTGATCACACTTTCTATCGCTCCGGTCAGACCATTGACTTTGTTTTGAAAAGTAAACGGCTCGTTCCACCTGTTTCTTCACGCCACTTACGGACATCGCTGTAACGGAACCCGTAGAACTGTTTCTTCTTACAAAGCTGGCTTTGTTTGGTACAGGTCTTCACTTTGTAAGTAAAGAACAGTTATCACAGTCAGGCACTCCTGTGGCACGTTCCCTTGGTCTGATAGGAATTTTACGATTCTCTTTATCGTTCATAATTTTGCAGTTCCGGTCAAGCAGTGCAAAACCTTCACTTTGTCTTAAACGGGCTCGGCGACTCGCTCAATCCGTTTCTGTTTTAGGACGTAATAACATTACCGATTTCTGTGACACTTTCATAACTTTCGAATTTCGATACGGCTTTCATATCCTTCGCTTAATGAAGGTTATGATCTGCTTCTGCTAATTGGTAGTATTGTTCAGCGAAGTACTGTTAAAAACTCAAAAACCGTGGAGTTAGAATAGAAAACATATACATGTAGAGTATAATATATTATGGTACTGGGTGTGCAGGAATTCTTTGAACCGACTGATTTGGCCGTTTTGATGTAACAGTGCCGAGAATACTTATGTATTTAACGCAAACCCGTGTTTATAATTCTAATTTTTAATCCTGTTGTCGGTTTTTAGTCACGTCTGGTTATTCTGAGATTTGTTGTATACTGTACGCTGTATGAGAGGTGTCAGTTCCCTGAGTACGGTAAGAATCAAAACAATGAACTGTATGTGCATCGAACGTTTTTTTAATGCATACCATGTACGCTTTACTCCGTGCTAAGTGGTGAAACTATCGTAATTATTACACCGTGTTCGAAATCATTTGGGAGACTTCCGTCGCCATTTTGCACCATCATGACTGACATTACGGATATGCACATTCTTTTGCAAATAATATAAGGGCGCTTCAACGATTAGCGAAAATGTAGCCAAGAATTGTCTTGTGAAAGGTCACAAATTGCTGTTGCGCACAAAAACCGGCTTCAGATGAGTCCAATCGAAAGGTCACTTCAAATACTGTAATGACGTGGGCGTTTTGAGTTTTCGAGTACACTTTGCCGAACACTACCCTAAAAATCAGCGGAAACTGATCGTAGCCTCCATTACGTTAAATTGTGAAACGGAAGATGGGAATCAGTTAAGAAAGATTACGATCTGAATATAGACCCAAAAAACCCAGAGGCGACAGCCGCGAAGGTAGTCTTGAATGGAATCGTTGATAAATGGCTTTGCTGGTTATGCATGTAGTCGTACTGCTTTCCTAGTTAATACAGATATTCCGGCTGCACGTTGCTTTAGTCAGTGCTTTGAGAGCGATAAGAAACAGGCAACTTGTTAAGACCAAAGATTCTTTTGGGATAAGTGGGTATGCAACGCCGTTCAATACTTTTGCAGTTGATTGCTTTCGCTTGCGGAGGGGTAACTTTTGCTTGCACATAGTATTAGCTTTTTCGTATACTCCGTTTTATGAAGCGTTGTGGTGCTGTCTGAAATAGTTCCATAGAGCTGCTTCACGAATTTACATCATTAGGTGGCGTTTTGAATACGCGTCCTTTTATATACACGGTCATGAGGTCATCTCATTATATAACGAAAATGTGGTTAAGATTCGGGTCAAAAAGTTGTTTGCCGTTGCGCTTTTGCGTAGCGGCTGGTCCGCTGGATCAGTAGCGGTAAACTAGTCATGGACTGACTAACGGCTGCGTTGTTCTTGTAACTGGGGTCCATATAGCCTATCGCATGTTAGCAGCTACGGTACCGGCCTTCCTTGCTGTTTCTTTTTTTTAAAATTACTCGAAGTGTTGTTTAACGGTAGTACGAAAACATGAATGACGGAAAAGAAAAAATGATACTGTTCACCGACTAGTGAATTTTTTACGAATTTGCAGCTTTCTATAGTACTGCTATGTATTTTTTGGAACGCTGTACTTGAACGAAATTTTTATTTTTGATTCAAAAATCGTTATTTTCCTGCGAAAAATTCTTTTATGCATTTGGAATTTTGGATTTTGGCTCCTGGAAGTTGATACCGCTTATGCTTTCCGGGTATTAAGATACGGAATTCCCAAAGTACTGTATTAAAAATGTCCTAATTCTGAGCATAGCAACGGCTATTAACATTTGTACCGTTCTTATAAGAAATAATCTAATTATGCTAGATATAGTATGACCGGTGCATAAAATGTTGTTTTATGAGTGCTCTGGGCTGCTCGTGGATTTTTGTTAAAATCAAGCATCATGTGCAACCGTTTTGGCCCATGCTCTATCTGATTCAATAATTCATTCGAGCGTAGCTTATTTGGTTTGGGAGATTTCGTGGTCACGGGACGGAGTTCCGTAATAGGAACTAGAACTAGATAGGTTCCAGTAGTGCACGAACTCTTAAGCACACGTCGAAGCGTTTCAGGGTTTCAGCGGTGGGTTCTGAATGATCCCCACCACAAACTCGAGAAATCCTCTAAACAAATCCCGACATGGTTTATTCGGCGCCGAATAGTACTCCATGTCTTTAAAGACCGATAACTCTGGGTGTCCGTCGGACAAAACAACTCGACCTTTTTGGCAGACAGTAATAACCGCATCAGTGGAAATTGGGTTAGCATTTTGCGAAGTGAGTACTGTCCCGTTTTGGCTTACCAGGCGCTCGTGCATGGCTTTCGCCAGAACACGACAACGGAAGCTATCATCTAAACGGAAAAAGAAAGTCGTGGCTTGTGTCATCGGGACGTCTTTCTCCGAGAAGATAACTGCGGTTCTATTGCATTTCAGATGTAATGGTTCACTTGGCGAACAAACCCGGAATTTCTCCAGCCATTGATTAATCGGTATCAACGCAGAACTGGAGCTGCTTGATGTGTTAATCTTACGAGAGAACTTCTGCGCAAAGATGAACGTCAGAAGATCCAAAAATTTGGTTTGACATTGTGAGGACAGATCGCTTTCTAGGGTCCAGACTGTAATACGTGACGAGTCAGCATCCCACATATCCACGGTTAAATTCTCTTCTCTGCAGTTGGCAGTGGCGGTTCCAGGAATGCTGTGGTTTACATTCTGTTTCTTGGCGATTTGCACCATTTTTACGTGGATGTCGTACAGCTCCTTACGGCAGCGTGAGCTGTTCCCAGTGGAAATGGTAAGATTTGTCGCTTCCCTAAAGTCAGAATCACTTGTGGTTGTGTGCCAGACGGTTCGGTTTTCATAGCCCGAGCATCCGATTTTAATCGGGGCAGCTTTAGTGCAGAATGTACTTCCTGGCGCGACTTCCGGCATCACCGGACCTAAAAAAATAACAGTCTCAAAAATGCATGAAAAGAGTTCAATACGTCGCTTGTCGGTCGTACCGTATCACCAGTCCATTTACTCACAAGAAAACGAGCACAATTCGTGCAAACCTGCATTTTTATCACGCAACCGGAAAAAACTCGGTCGCCGCTAAACATTAGTACAGATGCCCCTGCCTATGGGTATGTCTAAGTGTGGTATAGTGGGCGAGACCGAGTGTTTATTATCCCAGTAACGACCACTGTAAGTGTACCGGGATTACATACAACATGCTGCACGCAAAGACCGTAAGCAAGCACATAAATATATACAGTGCATTACTGCAGAATTAAGCAGCGAAAATATGCCAAAAAGGAACCGAACGGTGCAGCTTTCCCATCGTACTTACAGTTAGGGTGCAGATCCAGTGGAAACTAGAACGATTCAGATTGCTGTAATCAACATCCCCACATGTTAAAGAAACAGCATTCTCGCTTGCCACTTGCAGAATGCCGGATGCCCAACGCAAGAAGCCTTGCATTTCGCAGCATGAGCAGCGCTCTGTCGACGACGAAATAGACGCCACACTGGGAACGCTTTGTTTCTCCAAGCAAAAACTGTTGCGGCTGAAGTTAAACGTGGAAGTATACGGATACCGGGATGAAACTGTGTTGAGTACATCGTCAGGGATAACCGTTAAATTATTCTCCTCAATCGCTAGAATCGATAGCTGCAGTTTGAAGTTGGAGCCGCTCCGGTACGGGAGCCTGAGTTTAGGCGTTTGACAGCAGAACGCTAGAGTCCTCTACAATTCAAAAATATTGACCCAACTTTATGTTCGGAAAGTTTTTCTTAACCTTTATGATAAGCTTAGAGCCAATCTTGGCCATATGGCCTTTGCATGTAAATACTTGATATATTAGTAATTATACTACAAGAACAATTCACACGTTCGGAAATCAAGGACGCAACACTAGCTAACAAGTACAGTCTGAACCTACCAAATTAGGTGCAACAGGCTGAATAATCGACCAGTCTATTTCTTCCAGATTATTGTAATTCAAAAACAAGCCTTTTCAGGGTTGGTTGTACCGCCGCATTCGTCACTGGTTTGGTCGGAAGACTCATGTATGCAAAGGTGTTTAGAGCAGGCGCGCGTATGTCGTTCCCTTCCAGACCCAGAGTTTCCAATGATCGAAAACCGCGGAACAAGTCGGCATCGAGGTAGCCGACCTTGCTGAACATGATTTGCAGAAGTGTAATTTGGGTTTTTACATTATCCAACAGTCTCTCGAACGCTGGTCTCTTATCATCGGCTGATCGAAATCCCAGTAACCGGACTCTGGTAACTGGGATTCGACAGAAAAGGGACAGGAGGACAGGTACTCCGCAAAATGTTACAGTATGTCTGTGATTTATAACCAGGGCGAGACATATTCAGAAATGTGACATTGTCCGGTATCAAAGTAACATTGAAAGTGGCAGGGAAGTCAAGGTTAGCGTTGCTACAGGTCAGTCTCCACCCGCTTACTGAACAGTTAGGATTAGGCAGACAGTCTGAGAAACATATACAGAATCCCAGCGCAACGTAAAGAAGGTATCAGCATTTTGCAAACTTCACAGTAAGGGAAAGAGCCTTCATGGCTGATTTTCTTCAAATTACACGTAATCAGAACAATTTTGAACATTAAAAAAGGGCATATATAGTTGAATTTCTGCCGAATACGAACTGTAAAGTACAGTACTTTATCAGCAGAATAATGAATGTTGTCGCACATGCAGTGAATACCAATAACTGGGGATTTTTGCAACATGTTATGCAAGCGCCAAACCAAAACAATCTTGTTCTCTGTCCACGAGCGATTAATCAGCGGGAAACCGGGTGCAACTACATCGTCAATTTTGCGAAAGTGGTTCTTCTGTTTTTACGAAGCCAGAGCTTCCAATGCCCTAGTAATACTCGCAATTTAAGCGTAGCATGTTATCTGCTTCTCGGAGAGAATTTGGAAAAACATTTAGAACGACCTGTGTATGACCACCGTGTTTCGACGCTGCGAATACGAATAAAACTCCGTGAATGCGATACCTCTAGTATCTTCGCCAGTCAGTGAATAAAGAATGTAGCTGACGTCGCCTGTCCCTACTGTAAACATTTTAATTCAGGTCATAGCAACCAAAATCCCTCATCACTATAATCGACCGAAGCGGAGCGAAGGTCCTCTATATTCAACTCAAATGGATTTCGATGTCTGTGGGTCATTCCGTCAGTCGGTCATCATTATTATTATTTATTTTATTATTTATCAAATTTGTTCATTTATTTACCATTACTTATTATTTTATTTATTCTATATTAGTATCGTTGTTTTATTCTATTATTTATTGTATTTATTTTATTATTAATAATATAATATGATTGTTGTTATATTATTGTCATATTAAATATGACAAATTTTGTAATATTATTACAAATTTTGTAATAATATTAACAGTTAATCGGTCAATAATTTTGTTATTTGCTTATTTACTATTTAATGTTAATGTGTAGTGTGATTTTACTTCTAATAGTGTCATAAGCCTAACAACTCTCAACACTCGGTCGGCCACGAGCAATCCCTCGACTGTTTGAAGGGACTGCGAATTACCGCAACAGAAACATGGCTAACTATAAAGAGATTTCTGCAAACCTTTGCGTGTGGTGGCCAATTTTGCTTTACAAAACGAAAAACGGGTTACTCTTTAGGTCTCTGTGGTGGGGAGGTTATCACGGTTGTTGAACATTAGTGAAGTATGTTTTGCCAGAAGTGAAATGAGAAATGAAATCTAGGGCAGTGAACTTGCTGACAACAATTACCAAAACCTTTTCTTAATCAGGTTTTT
Organism: Paramacrobiotus richtersi; assembly: GCA_034698045.1. Classification (NCBI taxonomy): domain Eukaryota; kingdom Metazoa; phylum Tardigrada; class Eutardigrada; order Parachela; family Macrobiotidae; genus Paramacrobiotus; species Paramacrobiotus richtersi. Next base: position 14,295 of record JAQGAU010000686.1, on the reverse strand, counting down.
AGATCTGTAAATATCAATTTTTACTCAAAATCCTTATTTGTTCTGGTACCGGGCTGGCTGGTATGTCCATAATAATGCTTTGTCTCATGTTTCCCTATGTACGTACTTCCTTCCCTTCGGTCATTCAGTGCCCGCAATCGGCGAGTGCACTTTCCTAGTAATATACACATGCAACCATCGATATCGTAATCTTCTTTAAACCCACCCTAACAAGCTAATTTTGGCCAAGCGATGTCCGTCGGGAGCACAACAGAGAAGGGAAAGTACGGCAACATTTCAACCTTTCGTTGAAGCCTTACTGGGCTTGGGCTTGGCCGATGGCTTCTTCAGCATGTCTACTGCATACTTTAGAAATCCTTGAAACATATCCCGACACAGCTTATTCGGTGCCGAATAGTACTCGAGATCTTTAAAGACAGACAATGCCGGATTTCCGTCGGATAAAACCATTCGACCTCTATGGCATACAGAAACAACTGCATCCGGAGAATTTACTGTGGAAATCTTACTGCCTCTTTGTAAAGGAAGTGCTGTTCCGTTTTGGCTCAGCAGGCGCTCATGCAGTGATTTGGCAATAACACGACAACGAAAGCTGTCATCGGAACGAAAGAAGAAAGTCGTGGCTCTCGTCATCAAAACGTCTTTTTCTGAGAAAGTGACTGCGGTTCTGTTGCAGTTTAGGTGCAAGGGTGAACTTTCTGAACAAACAGGAGATACCTCACTCCAGCTCTTAACCGGTTTCAGCGCCAAGCTGGAACTTTTTGACGAATTACTAGGCTGGAAGAACTGTTGCGTATAGATGAACTTTAAAAGGTCCAAAAACTGGGCTCGACAGCGTGACGTCATATCGCTTTCCAGTGTCAAGATTGTGACGCTTGCTGTATCGGCATCCCACACATCAACGGTTAAATTCCCTTCCCGGCAGACGGTGGTTACTGTTCCAAGTACGCTTTGAATCAGAAAACCTTTCTCTGCCATTTGCAGCATCTTCACATGAACTGCATAGAAATCGTTACGGCAGTGTAAACTATTGTCAATGAAAATGGTAAGCTTTGTCGCATCGGTTCGTTGGATGTCAAGGTCCGTTGTCGTCCATCTTTCTTTGCCACTACACACTATTCTAATCGGTTCAGGTTTGATGCAGAATGCAGTTTCGGTAGCGAATACTGGCTCTGGTCCACCTAGCAAGATAACATTCTTAAAACTATACAAAGTCACTTTAGTTGTCGGTTGTAAAACGTTCACTGGTGATCGGATGAAAACGCGCTCTCTATGTGTGTGAAATCTGTATTACTACCACTGTAAGTCCCGGTTTGTACAGTAAAGCCATTTTATTAATCTTTTGTTGATAAATTAGCAGATCGTGTTTCTGGTACACTACCGTTGTTGTAGCGCTTTGTTGAAGTAGAGCCGGTGGGTACCATGGTCGTCGTCGTCATCTCGGTGGTGTTCATCCCTAATCCAAACCGTGGACTCGTTGAGGTCGGGGTGACGGGTGGCGCAGTAGTCAACTGCATTCCATTGTCCTGCTTCCCTGTCACAGCAATTCTCAGTATTACCAGCATCGCTTCTGAACGGCTATATTTCGCCGCCATTCTCTTCGGGAGTGCCCCGGAGTAGCAGCGTAGTTGATGCGATAATCTGTTCTATTCAAAAGTCTACGATTTTCTGTTGAGTGCCTTGAGACCTATCGTGATAACAACCTATCTCCGTTAATTTCGTCCCCGAACAGTCAGCTACAGTATATCACCGAAATGTTCGTACGATATCGTATTTGGCCGATGAACTTACATGTTGTGGGCACCAAAACTTGTAGACCAAGGGAGTTGACGGTTACACATGTTTCATTGCCCACTGATGCTCTACAATCGATGGTAAGTGATTTACTGCGCAATAGATTGTCCGGAGCATCCAATGTAAACCAGGCATCCAGAGTCGTTTCTGTATAACCGTTGTCAACTGCGCGTTGTGTCATATTTTGCCAATCAGGCTTGTTTAGCTGCAAGCCGGGAATACTGATCCGCATCGCTGCTTCCGGAAACGATACCGTGGAACAGCGCACCATAAATTGTGTACCACGCGTGAATGCCCGGACGCCGGTAGTAGAATCCGAATGGAGTGGTAAAGTGATACTGGTCAAATTTTTGTTATTGTTGTTCCAACTTTTTTTAGTACTTGGCAAAGGGGGGAACGTGCTACCGAAAATGTCCAAATCCATAGTTTCCGGACAAGCTGTAACAACTCGAACAGTCAAAACGCCCATTAATTCTCCAAAAATCGTTGTTATCATGATCAGTCTCAACACTATCCGGTTCAGCTCCTTTTAGAAGTACTGATGCCTAAAACTTTGTATGATATTGGTTTTAGAACAGATTCTCAGCACTAACATATTTCGTAACACAAATGTAATTAGTAAACTTTGACGCACTCAGAATTATGCCTTGTTCATATTAAACATCATTTTTCTATAACAATTTAACCTACCTACGACTTTGAGCCGTGTCTCAGTTAGAACGGGGGCAATTTCGGCAGCTGGCGTAAGATCGCAGATGTAGTTAGCTTCATCGCTAAAGGTCACATTAGGTAATCGAATTTGTGGTTGATCCGTAACGGAAAAGGTCACATTTCTTTCAGTCCACTCATTCTGGGGCATTTGCGTTGCATGATTAAACATGTAGAGAAATGTGAACACAATATAGTCGCTTGCGCGTCGATTCTTGAACCATCGTAGGGCAAAGATATCGGTGATATTGCCTGTTAAATTATCCGCAGCTCTCACAGCATCATAACCATTACATTTAAGTACGGCGGAGTGTCCCAGGATAGCGTAGACCGTGTTTGTATCACCAGCAACAAAACAAATCCCCATAAAAAACGTCAGAATAACGTGAAGAATGTAACAACATCTCGAAAAATTCACATTTAAGGGAAAGGCCTTCATGGTTTCCGGATTAGCACGTGATTAGAACAATCACACATCTACGAATGGCACAGATAATTATGATTTCCGAATACGGAGAAAGCGCGTTCCTGACAGTGCTGTAAAAGTAAAATGAATGTTTTTGTGCCCACATTGGATACTACAACAACTGTTATATGACATGTTACGTTATTGCGCAAACCGAAACAATGCTGCTTTCTGCCCACGAGCGTTGTAATCAGCAAAAACCAGGTGCAACTATCTCGTACATGTTCAGAAAGTGGTTCTTCTACTGACAGTGTTCACGAACCCGGAATGCTCAGAGCTAGCTAAACACTCAAGCTATGGACAAATAAATGTAACGCGTACGTTATCTGCTGTATGAGGGAATCAGGAAAAAGGCGAAGATTAAGTACTTCCGAGGTAACGGCCTGCATGTAACCACCGTGTTAATACGGTACTGCATTCTGCTTTGTATATAGTTATATATATAGTTATCACCGAATAATAACTCGGTGATGTAGTTTTCTCTCTCAACAGACTTGAAACGTATAGTTCGATTTGCCACAAGCATTTCTAATGCTAGTCCTGCGCTGAAAATCGCCTAAAATTCCCACACACGTGGTGTTGTTGGCGTTTCCTCAAAATTGCAGATTCGTTGTTTCAGTGAACGCAGTTTGTGCATACCATTGCAGAGTGCCGGTGGTAGCGGGCGGGACGAGTATTATCGCCGTTCCCCCACGTAGACTTTGGGCGACTTTTCAGTAGAGCGTCACTCGACCGGTCGACCGTGATAAAACCGATGTTATAAAACAGGTGACATATCGCAGAAAACGCGCATAATATCCGGAGCAAGAAACACTAGCTTCCGTGCAGGAAACTGATCTGCAGGTGCAGATCAATATTTTGCAAAATAATCACTACTTGTAATGAAAACTGCGGATCCTCCTTGTTTTCTGGTTCAGATAAAGTATACCAGATACGGAAATAATTATAAATTTGCGAATTACAGACTTGCCGGCTGAACTGCTCTTCTGAGGTGCGGTTACACCATGGTGAATAAACGTCCGCCATAACGCTGGGACTTTGTTGGAAGATTCACGAGTCACGCCAAGTTGACATTCAGCGCAGTCACGCACAAGCGCAAGAGTCTCAGCCCATTTCAGTGTGGTGTATCTTCAATAACCGTTCCAGACTGGATGAGGTTAGGGGACATAATTGAACATAGGACATAGGGCATTGACGTGGAATTAAATGTTGGGTCAAACGCTTTAGCCAATGTCGATAACGCCGTTGTTCCATTCTACGCTTGTCAAGACTTCTGGTACTCGTTCTCAATAGTTTCTACGTAATAAATGTAATCCCAAATCTGGGATCAATGAAAATGAACCTCAATGCTTCCATGAACATTTCTATTGCTCGCATTGTTCAAGAACTGGAGCCGAAACCACAGAACGGGACAAGTGCGACTCCTTTATCAGCGAGTCGGATTGGGATGGAGACTGTCACGCTCCTTGCAAACTTTATAGCCCTATTTGCTTTAATAAAGGCAAAATCGTTGAAGAACGCCTTTAATGTCTACATCGTCCTTCTGATTTTACTGAACATACTGTACACCAGTGTCCACGACACCGTCATCATCATCAACCCCGTCACCTCGTACTGGCGAATTGCACCATCCGCTTGTACTTTGTACATATACAGCAACACAATTGTTACGGCTATGATCAAACATACCCATATTTTGATATGCATCAACCGCCTGTGGGCGATGTTTGGACCGATATCGTACAGCGCACGACATAACTACAGAATGGCCTGGTTAATGTGCTTGCTGATGGTCATTTACGTGCACACTGTGGTGTTGCCCGGTTTCGTGCCAGATGCCCTGTATTACCGGCCACCGGTAAAGAAAGGATGCTACATGAACCTGGAAGCTCAACCTATATGGGCGAACTTTGTTTTGGTCTGGGTCTACGATATGCCGGTCGTATTTGTGGGTAAGCTGCTTGCTCTGTAGAACAGAAGAGTCTTTGGCGTATTCAAAGGTAACTAGCGCGTGTTATTCATATATTCGTGCGGATATGAGGGGTCTTCATCTGGGTATTAGGATACGGCGTCTACTACTATTTTACGATAATGCGCTGCTAGACTTTATAAAAGCTCGTTCTGCAACGAATGATGTTTATAGGAGCCTGCTATCCAGTCCTGCTTTGGAAGCAGGTGAAAAGAAAGCGAACGATCCTTGCCAGACGTTCTACCGGGCACAGCAGCAATAGGCCGAGCACCAAACCTCTTCCGGCACCAGCGAAGAAAGAGAGCGTCCGGTCTCGGCCATTCGTTACACTGACCTTGTTCACCATCGGCGCTCTTCTGTGCTGGACACCGTCTCTTTTTTACTATCATTTAACACTCTACTTTACGCGGGAACAGCTGGACTTGCTAAAGAAAGCGACGATCGAGCTGTATCCTCTTCAGGCTTTTTTGGATCCCGTGTTTTTTTGCTTCAGCGTTAGTAATGTACACAATTCTATTGTGCAGTTTTGGAGGAAAAGGATTGTGAAGTGCTGCACGGTTTGTTAAGCCTGGTGTGGGTAGCCTGCTGTTTAAAAACATGTTGTCCAGAACGGCATCGCGCTCAGTGGACGAAAGAGATAATATTACTTCGTACGCGTCACGACAGCACCAATATCCGTTGTTTCGTAACGGGAGCCACACAGACTGCCAAGCATTCCTTGAAAGGTCATCTAAATTTATCTCTTGACCTGGTAGTGGATCTGCAGTGTCTAGACGTATGGGCAATCAGCCAACTGGTCGTTTATATTATATGTTGGCTCGTGTGTCATTTCAAAGTACTCGTACTACAGTATGTACCATACAACATTCTAGTTTCAATGCGTATTTTTCTCGTATACGATAATAACCTAATTCATTATGATAATTTCTTGTTTTATTATCGGTAAAAAGTGTTTCGAAGAACAGGACAGGAGAATCCACTTGTTTTTATTTCAGCGTTTATCGGTGGAAATATTGCGTGGTAATGTAAACTTGATTCTAGCTACTGTACCATCTCGCGTTAACTGAAACAAGTTCTTTATTTGAGTTTTGAATGATTCTTGGTGCCAACTTTGTATTCCGGGCTATCGCCATTAAACACATTATTTCTGAGTGAGTCCATTGAATGCTGCAAATCTGATAACCACTTCGTGAAGCGATTTCCACCTGGAAGGTGCAGCGTTCCCAAAGCGCTTTACACAAATGCCGAAGAGGAAAGAGAATGGCCTTTAATTGTATTAGCGTGGCATCACTTTAGCAACATACCAAGCAGTGGTTTCCCATTCTGGCATTCGGCATCTGCACTGCTAATGGCATCTGGTTGCACATTCTTGGGCTGAGTCTTCGGAGCTGGTCTTCAGTTTTTCGAATATTCTTTGCGAGAATTTGTCTTTGGTTTGCATTTCGCTGTGTGCTTTTATGATGGCTTGATCGATCTTTATAACACATCGGATGGATGCGTCGATCTACTATACTCCTGTATGTTAAAAATGTTATTGGTCGAGTGTGACGCGATACTGCTGCATCTTACAAACAATAAACTGATCTGCAGGGGCGGGTGCACATTGTGAAAAACGACGAGCAATGAAGCAAATTCCCAAATTAAGGGCATTTTTGCTTTACGGCTCTTTTACCGTTGATCCCTGATGCAGGCTAATTTTTATAGTTAGATTAGGGCGAATCAAAAGAAAGAATTTCAGAACAACAGTTGCAAGAGCGTGCTGCCAGATTAACTAATTCCCTGATCGTCACACCAATAGAGCATCATCCGCCTAACACGGTGCTATTTCCGAAGGATTTGCAAATCGTGCGATGTAGCACATTCAATGTAGCTGAGAGCAAACAACAGTTGTCTTAGTATAGTGGTGGATCTCCAGTAATGATGCCAGAGCGTAGGTGAATTTGACGCATTAATCGCTACAATTTCTCCCTAGGAGCGGAGTTAATCATCCTACACGCCTTCGCGGCTTAGGACTGCCATGTCACCCAGTCTACCACTATCGCAGTCTGTGGCATTTTCTTATAACTGGTTCCAAAGTTAGAAGCCATCATGAACTCTAACGCTTCTGTGAACATTTCTGTGGTTTCGGTTATCCAAGAAAAACGAGAAAATGCGACATCTGTGCCTCGTTTATCGGAGACCCGGGTTGCGATGGAGGTTGTAACGCTTCTTGCAAACTTCGTAGTCCTCTGGGCTTTACTGAAAGCCAGATCCCTACAGAATCCTTTTAATGTCTATATAATTGTACTAACTTTGCAGAATACACTGTATGTCGGAGTTCGCGAAACTGTGAGCATCATCAATCCAATCACCCTATACTGGAGAATTGCGCCTTCCGCGTGCACGCTGTACATATATATTAACACCATCGTGGCTGCTATGATCAAGCACACGCATATTTTGATCTGCATGAACCGTTTATGGGCGATGTTTTGGCCGATATCTTACAAGGAACGCCATAGTTACCAAATAGCCTGGTTAACGTGTTTCGTGACGATCATCTACGTGCACATTTTGGTTTTACCGGGTTTCGTGCCGGATACCATATATTACCGTGTGCCGGTGCATAAAGGGTGCTACATGAACCTGGAGGTCCAGCCTGTATGGGCGACGTTTGTTCTGATTTGGGTGTATGATATGCCGGTGGTGTTTGTGGGTAAGAAAGTAATTTCTGAATTCCATGTTACTTTGTTTCTCTGAAGCATTTCGTATGGTTAAAGAAACCGGCACTGATAAAACCTCCAGTGTTCTAATTCTAATGTTAAATTCGGAACGAACGCAGCTTTTTCCTAGATGTTTTCTAAAGGTCATTGAAAGTCATGTTCGCAGGCTTTGCAGATGTATAATAATCTGCGTCTCTGGGTGGGAAGCGGCGGCTTATACGTTTCACTATAACGATCCGTGAAGATCAACGTAAGCCGAGCGCAACAAATTTCATTTACAGGAGTCTGCTATCCAGTCCTTCTTTGGAAGCAATTGAAAAGAAAGAGAGCGATCCGTGCCGGGCGGCCCAACAGGCTTCGGAATACTGGGAGTGATCAAAGGTCTGCTGCTGCTTCGGGCGGTAACAACTGGAGAATGCAGTCTCGTCCTTTTGTTGCACTGACCTTGCTGACAATCAGTGCCCTTCTGTGCTGGACACCGGCTATGCTTTATTTTCATTTAACTTTGTACTTTACGCGGGAACAGTTGGACTTGTTGAAGAAAGTGAATGTGGAGCTGTACACTCTTCAGTCTCTGTTGGATCCTGTCTGTTTTTGCCTCAGTATTAGTAATCTGCACGGCCGCATTGTGGAGTTCTGGCAGAAAAGAATCACAAAGCGATGCACTGTACTTTGCTGATGCTTTTGTATGACTGTCTCTCTCGAGTTTGTTGCCCGTAGCGTCATAATCAGAGTATGATCTGATGATCATGACGGACGGAAACGCGATACATTACATTGCGCTGCAGTCTGCATCATAATACAATTACTGACACTCGTCTCATCACCGTGGGATTTTGTGGGATATGACAGGCCCGTCATATTTCCCGTGGTTATGGACTGAATGCTAATTGAAGAACGTCTTTATTCAGCGAATCAAGAGGATTCCTGCTGTCGGTGTGCCGGTCCCAGTATTGCCCAATTCGAGCTATTTATTCGGCATCAATTATGAGCAAATACAACCTAGTTCTTTTCGGTCCTCCAGAGCCTGCTTACCACGAGGGCACTTTTATATTACAGATGTATCTCAATAGCTATCCGCTGAGTGACCTCAGTATAAAAGCATACACAACTGTTGTATAACTTTCAGTTTGGTTTGTCACCTCAAGCTATAAAAGATTTTTATTCTCGGTTTTTTCGGCGCTATGCGCATGTTGTGGTATGGCAGAATTGTGCCAAGGTTTAATAAACGGCACCCAAAGTAATCCCTTTAGTCGCCTCGAAGTAAATGATCGTCACAAGCAAGACTGACTTTATTCAGTAGCACGTAAATCATCACAGACATATCAGAAACCAGGAGTTTTATTAGCAACTGGAAAGATTAGAATCGTTAGATTCTACGATGCGACAGTGCCGGCAGTTCTGAGAATGTCCCATAATATGGGCTGGGGACCCACAGGAAAAGGACAGAATAGTAGAGAGAAGAGGTAATATATCCAGTACGAGTGTAACCATAATTATTATTACCACATAAGTGCGTGTTAACCCACAACATACAAAGAAATTATGTTATCCGTTCTTGTCTCCTTATGCCACGATTTCGCGCACACCATATGGACTGCTTTGATTCGACGGGAAATCTCCTGTCGTAGCTCTTGTATCGCCAGGCCAAATATAACCGGCTCAGTTGCAGCCTGTAACAACTTTAGAATGCGGGATATTAGAAGAAATTTCATACTATCCATGAAGTACTGTCCCGTCATATAAAATAGATACATTGGTGTCCAGCAGATTAGGATGCTCAGCGTCATCAGTGACAGCAACGCAAACGGCATATTCTTGCGCCATCTGAACTGTGGACGACGCAGCGGCTTGAGTCGTTCCCGTGTGGGCAAATCACTCCGCGTATCGCTTTTATCGCTGAAAGAGCTCACCACTACAGGAACCACTTTCCTGCCACGGAGCCATTTAGCAACAAAGTAGGGATAACTAAACACAACAACAAATTCCGGTATGATATGGTATATCCAGTTGTACGGGGTGTTCCACTGGGATTGGATGGGCGATCCTTTGCTGAATGTACAAAATACATTGTCCATTTGATCCAAGTACAAAACGGCATCAGTTGTGATCGCCGGGATAACGTACAGCAGGACCACAAGCCAACTGCATAAACACGTATTTATTGCCACTTGTTTGGTATGACGAGTGCGATAGGAAAACGGGAAGGCAATGGCCCAGATTCTGTTCAAGGAGATGAACATGTGGGACAGTGGGACGAGTGCCGTCATGGTTGAAAGAAACCGGACAACGGTGCAATACTGTGGCCAGTATTTTGGAGATAAGAGGTGCTTTGCTTCCAGTATTAAAGGATTTTGTGGAAACAGTATCATTATTATCAGGTTGGCTAATAAAAGATTTATGACGTAGACACTGAAGGCTTCCAGAGAACTCCGGATTTGATAGTAAAAATACAGTAGCAAGGCGTTGCCAACCAGCGACAAAATGCATGAAGTAGATGCAAAAGTTGTCAGGAATGAGAAGTCTGCAGCGGAGTTATTCAATGCAGTTTTATGGAATGTGGCGTTTATCGTCGAATGGTTCAGGAATATTTCCATTATATTCAACACAGCTCAGCGACTGCCCAGCTGGCTGTCAGAACGTGTAAGTTCGAAGGTCAGCATTTTGTACTGGGTACTTGGTTTATAATAAGTAAGTCTTCACTGACCGTCTTGAATCCATAATATGAAGATATGAATTACAGACCGAGCAGAAGACTTATTAATTGAAAGTTCGTCGTTTTCTGATTACTGAGATGAACTGCGTACGCTGTAATGCGCTTATACCACGCAGATTCACATAATTATGGCATGTAAAGCTGCTCAGAAGCAGCTTTGCATCCACTGTGCTTACTACTGGCGACCGGCGACACGCTGAGTCGATTCAATCAGAGGAACGGGTGTGGCACCTTTTACCAGCTCTCATAAACTTATAAATAGCTTAAACACCCGGCGATTCGGATCAACTCTGTCAGTCTCTGTGCTTTCATCATCAACTCCAGGTCAGCAGTTGTAGAAGCTTAATAGCAATAATCTGACCCCAATGATGAACTGACCTTTTAAATACTATAAAGTTGATTTTTGAATGATAGCCAATCGAGCCGAAATCTATAGCATCCCATGGTCTTTGAATGAAATGGGGTGATGCTCGTGTGTTCGATTTTATTCCACAAAAGAAATAACGGCTCACGTAAGGATTGTTAGCGGCTGGTTGGAATGCTGAATATAATCCCATCTCGCCGTTAGTTACAGAGGAATGCTCCCGGTAGCGTTCGGCTGGAATCCCCAGAGAGATTGCGAGCTCATGATACGTTTCTTCATCCGGCGTCAGACGAGCTGCCATGCAAGATGGCCTGATCGCATTCAACCGTAGCAGCGTTATCTTCGAGATGAAAATGGCAACATCGTCGGTCCCAGGGAGTGATTTGTCAAAACACAACTACAGATTTCATTGCTGAAATATGCCAACATGCGTAATTCAGATGTATTCAATTATTGTACATGATGTATTCGATTCGATGTATTCGATGGCAGATTAATTCAGATGTTAACATGCGTAAAAGGAATTCTGATTTCTGATGCCTATTAGCCAAGGTAGATTTTCACGATATCACCGTAGTTTCGAAACCTGCCGAAATGAGAGCTCGCGCGAACAAGCAATTTTTGTGTGTGCTAACCATAAAGCGTAAAAGCAGACATACATATGGCACAACAAATGGTCCTCCGTCAAAATTCTTTGGCATGCTCGCATAAATGTGAAGATTGTATGCTCTGCTTATATCACAGGATCCGCATTGTAACTGGAGTTCTTCGAAAGAAGTGATACAAAGAGTCAGGTGACGAAATAGTTACTCAGATTATCAGCGTAACTTGTAAATTAAAGTTGTAGTGCCATCTACAGGTTTCGAAACCATACACATTTCATTACGTGGTTATTCTGAATTAATCCACGTTTTCAGTTTAAGCTGACATATGTATTTAGTTAACAACGCAAATCAAGGTTTACAGATGCCGCTAACGCCTATGTAATCGGCTTTATCTGTACCTCATTAGTCGTAGCTATTGATCAGCACTCATAACTCAGCAGTCAGCAAATGGAGCTCATCATCCTCTTTCAACACGTTAACGGTTCAGTCAATAAAAGAAATGCGTGCATCAGGATTATCATAATAATTATTAACTTCGTGGCTGTCAAAAATCTCGAAAATCGTTCAGGTACTTTTCACGTGACATGTCAGTCTTGCTCTGCAAAAGTCAGTTAACGTTTTGAGCATGTTAACGAGGACTAATTCCCGGAGCATAGGAACCGATTCGAGATTTGACCACTCCTTACTCTAATTTTCAGGTAAAGTAGTTTAAAGACGTTATTGTTAAGACTAACGTCGTCTAGCTGAACACTGTTGTTTCATTGCCTTCTGTTGCCCCTTTTTGTTGTTGTTTCTGTTTTCTACTTATCCAGTCTGCTGCTTTAAGTAGGGTATTCCCTAGTGTCTGCAGACTTTAAATCCAATAAATCAAATCAATCAAATCAACCCAATCGGCGGTTTTCAGTTCCGCCTGGTCAAAAACTCAAGCGAATTTCGAAGTTGACCGTAGTATAACTCACGGCCTCTTCATACCTAAAGCATTCTGGTTTGTTTGTTTGTTTAATGAGCTTAATGTCTACATACAATCAGGGAACGCTCCTGCACGTGGTGGCAGACAACACCGATAAGAAAACATGTACCCTACTAAACCAAATTCATTACAGTTACGTAAGCACAAGTTTGGAATCGTCGCATCGATGGTCAGTGATGAGCACCATTCCGCTTTATCCACTTTTTTTCGGTTCGATTTACCGTATCCATCACTCGGTTGAAAGCTATGGTGCTGGCATAGGCATCGCAAAGTAATCGTACTTTATCCCAAGGTTCCGGTAGTGCAAATAAGGCAGAACCCTTAAGTAAGACAGGCGCGTTTCGAAGCGTTCTTAAGCTTTGACAATGGGTTCTGAGTCATCTCCACCACATACTTTAGAAAACCTTGAAACATATCCCGGCATAGTTTATTCGGCGCCGAATAGTACTCGATGTCTTTAAAAAGGGATATTTCTGGGTTTCCGTCGGATAAGACAATTCGACCTTTCTGGCAGACAGTTATAACCGCATCGGTGGAAATTTTGGTAGCATTTTGTGAAGTGAGTACTGTTGCGTTTTGACTCAACAGGCGCTCGTGCATAGCGTTCGCCATAACACGACAACGGAAACTATCGTCCGAACGAAAAAAGAATCTCGTGGCTTTCGTCATCAGGACGTCTTTTTCCGAAAAGTTGACAGCGGTTGAGTTGCAGCTCAGATTCAGCGCTAGACCTTCCGAACAAACCTGGAACTCATCCATCCATTTGCTAATCGGTATCAACGCAGAGCTGTACGTGGTTGGAATGCTGCTTTCACGAATGAACCTTCGCGCATAAATGAATTTCAAGACTTCCAAAAATTTGTATCGACAAGGCAAGGTCAGATCACTTTCAAGTGTTAAGACTGTGACACTTGCTGCATCGGCATCCCACACATCAACGGTTAAATTCCCTTCTCTGCAGCCTGCGGTCACTGTTCCGGAAGCGCTTTGGTTTAAATAGGTTTTCTCGGCCATTTCCAACACCTTCACATGGATTTCGTAAAAATCATCACGGCAGCGTAAGCTGTTATCGATGAAAATGGTAAAATTTGTCGAATCCGTTCGACGAATGTCAGAGTCAGTTGTCGTCCAATTTCCTCTGCCAGTGCACGCTATTCTTATCGGTTCAGCCTTAGCGCACGATGCAGTACTTGTAGCGAGCGCTGGCTTTGACGAACCTAGCAAGGCAAAACAGCATTCAAAACAACGAAAAACAGATCTGGTTTGAAGAGGTATAATAATATCACGAATGTATTTTGAGCAATATGCGCGATTGAATGACAAAAGGCAGCAACAACGTGGTGTTAAAAAAAGTGAAACTGCTGACAAGCCATGTCTATCTGTACTTACAGTTACTGTGCAAGTCCACTGGGAAACTGGAACGGTCGTTGTAATCAACATTCCCACATGTAAAATAAATGGCGCTTTCGTTTGTCGGCTTGCGAATGTTGGCTGCCCAGCGCATGAAACCCTTAGTTTCGCAACACGAGCACAAATATGTCGAAGCAGAGTCGGAAATCGTTTTTGGGGCATTCAGTTTATCAAAGCAGAAACTGTTACGACTGAAGTTGAACCCAAACGAATAAGGGTACCAAGGTGAAATCGTGTTGAGTACTTCGTCAGGGATAACTGTTAAATTATTCTCTTGTAACTGCAAATCCAGCAGCTCCATTTTGAAGTCCGATCCACTACGGCGCAGGAGTCTGAGCATTTGGCAACAGAGCGACAGCCTGTCCTGCAATTGAAAACGATTGCTAGAACTTCGTGATGATCACAGTTTCGTCTGTCGTAAACATAGTTCAGAGTTAAGAACATTTGAACTATTAGCAGTCGTTACCTTACATATGTAACCGGCAATTATGTCCCCCCCGCCAAAATGTCCCCGCGGACATTATTGCCGGGTCCCCTTTGTAACCATCGCCAAATGTGTAACCCCTGCACAAGCTTGGTGAAACGAAGGAC
>JAQGAU010000685.1:0-24930 GCA_034698045.1 Paramacrobiotus richtersi | reverse complement strand
CTTGGCCAATAACTCTGTACTATGGTGCAAGTCGGAGACGCTGCACCTGACCTCGAAGTGTACAATGAACTGCACCACCGGTACGGCGGACTAAATCGACCTATATTAGAAAAGAAATTTTCGATAGTATCACTGAATTAGTGTAAAAATTTATAATTACAACTTTTAATGCTGGGGCAATGATATAAAAAATAGCTGGTGGAACGGTGATATAATACAATAATCCATGCCGCAAATCGATCCCCTGATCAATATTAATGAGCATATTATACATTCTTAACTCTGACTCAAAAGGAAACGAAATCCTTGTACATTTCGCGTTAGCCGCTACATTTTTTGTTTTTCAACGCGTGGCTAATTAAGCTGTTCCGGCCGGAGTTATGCTGATGACTTAAGGCCTTAACACCCAAAGTACTAAAAAGAATTAGATTAGTTGTTTACTTGTTTCGTACTTCTGTAAAACTGGACAAGCAACGTTCTTTAATGAATAAAGGCGTTGATATTGATTTTCAAGAAATCTTCCAGACGATTCTTTAAAAAAATAGAAGCTCTTGCACTGGCGATCGTTATTTCCTGCTAGCAGAATATTTCTCATCTTTCATCCGGAATAGCGTTCACGCAGGCACAAGCTAATTCAGACCGATATTCAGATTGGGATACTTTGCCAATTTTCTGCTTTGATTCCGATTGGTAGTGGAACAAATGAATGCAGTGTAGCAGCATATAATAAGACACTTAGATGATCATATACGAGTACAACAAGATTCGTTTGTCGGTTCTTATCAGTTCCAACTAGCCGCCGCCGTACTAGCAACAGCCAATGAGTAACAAGCGTTCCGAGCAGATGACACTGAATGAGTTGTGCGTATCTGTGGGCTATTCAAGACTGTCCAATATATCAGCCCCATTCATGCGCACATTCATAACTGCAACATTTTCATCAGCGTCAATCCAGTGAAACAAGTGTATTTCAAGTTGGACTTTAACGGAATCTGACTTTTACTCGTTCCTTCTGGTCGTATCAGCCGTGAAAGCCAATTAGGAAAAAATGAGTTTTGGCAGTGTGTTGCCTTCTCCATGTCATGACTACTTTTTCCACTCCACTTCCAATGAGAGCGCCGCCGCTATTTATAACTGCACGGGTGATTATTACGCCGCTTCCGCCGGTTATGCTCCATCTCCCACCACGCTCGATCATTATCCTAATGTGAAGCCAGTGAGTCTGCGAGCAGGCGACGGCGAGCTGACCAACTGGAGCTGTAACTACGACACGGGATACAGTCAGCCGTTTGAGCCCAGTTTGTATCAGCCTCTCAAGGCGCCCAATAAGGGACGCCTCAACAGCGTCCCGGGAGCCGGGATGATGTTTTGTGGGAAGCCGCGGGTTGTGAAGCGACGGGTATCGGCCAATAAGAAGGAACGCCGACGGACGCTCAGCATTAACAGTGCGTTTTCTAATCTACGAGAACGAATCCCGTTCATTCCGCCCGATACCAAGTTGTCCAAAATCAAGACACTGAGGTTGGCGACCAGTTATATTGCATATCTGATCGATTTCCTGGATGCCAATGAGAATCAAAAGGACATTCCCAACGACGGATTTAAGAATGTTGTTACCAAAACACTGGAAACCAGAGAAAGACGGAAACGCGAGTTATTGAAGGTAAGCAAAAGAAGCGCAGTATTTTGTTTTTCTAACGATTTTCAAATGTTTTCTTGGTGGGAGTAAAGAAAATTTGTCAAAATCATACCGTCGGCATCCATCAGCGGATTTACGTAAATAAATTAATTGCAAAAGTATCTAATTATTTTTCGGCCGATACATCTGATTTCTGGCCTATCGTGCTCATTTAAAACATTGTCACCCAAAGTCCCAATGTACAGAGAGCACTTTTATAAGCAATCACTCTAAAGTTATATTTCTATGTGTTTATCATAAGATTGATAAACTGCAGAATCGTTTAAAGCCAAAAAACAATAAAAAATCAGAAAGTGGCTGCTGACTTCTGTAAACAATGCGTAAGTTAATGACACAACAATAATATTAAATTGTACAATCCCTCCGTGATGTTTGTCTGGTTCTTAGACAGA
The DNA here is from genome assembly GCA_034698045.1 of Paramacrobiotus richtersi. Lineage (NCBI taxonomy): Eukaryota > Metazoa > Tardigrada > Eutardigrada > Parachela > Macrobiotidae > Paramacrobiotus > Paramacrobiotus richtersi. The sequence continues at coordinate 22,839 of JAQGAU010000685.1, read as the reverse complement.
GGAATGTTAATATTTTGGAGTTCCGCATTTGATTAGCGCTTTATCTGTCAGCTAAGATCATCATCTTTCGTGTAACATTTCTGCACTGTGTTTCCTTGATCGCGCGCCAAACATACTACAGTAAATTAGTAAATCACGGAACAATCGTCTACCACAGGTGACTGAACTGGCGCATTAACTAAGCTCAAGGAAAATGTTTTCTTGCGGCGTGTGTGCTTTAATGAGGGGCTAAGTGGAGATGCGGGTTAAGATTGTGCTTGTAAACGAGCTTGAATATTTATGTTGAAATATGATCCAAATTGAACACCGGATACATTCCCGCCGGTCTGAGATGTCGCTCTTGGCCAGCTGATAGACGCTGCTAGTCTGCGACAGACACTTCTTATACACAGATGACGCCAGCTTATCTTTAATTAAGATCATTCATTTCTCAATGCTATTCGGCTAGCAATTCCATTTATGAAATCTTAAAGTATTCTTTTCGGCAAACAGGGCATTACAGCATATGCACATGTGAAGATTAATAGCATCGGCGCGCGTATGAGAGAGATGCGGCCGCTGTGTGGCTTGTCCAAACGGTTTCGTCTAGCCTATATGTGTCGTAATGGGTCATCGCAAAGTAAACTTCAGATCAAAATTTCGCTTCAAGCCGCGTCTAAAAACGGGCAAAATTCCAGTCTACGGTAAAACATAGCTTTGGTTTCGGTCTGTATTAAGTATTTTTAAACTTTTCAAGAGTTTGGCGCATCAGATGGGAAGACGCTTCCGGTTTTTAGCTTGTAATGATGCAAGACTTTGCACTCACTGTACGAATGACTACTGCAAGAACTGTGCTTTAAAGTTCACATTAACCGCAACTGCCCGCTTCCCAAAAAGTAGAAAGCAAATTTTTCTCTGTTTACTATGTACGTATATGACATGCCTATTTTTTAATCCGGTTCGCCAGTTGCCGAAGTTGAGAGTGCAAGGTTCATTTTACAGTGTACCAGAATGAACGAAAATGTTGCGAAATACTCCGGATTTTTTTGATACTAAAACTTATTTCTGCTTTACAGGCAGCCATTCAGACCGAGAGGAATATCAAGCCGCTATGCAAAGATTTCAATCCAATGCGCAACGTCAACCGCACGGGATGGCCGCAGCATGTATGGGCCTCGGAACTTGGCCAGAACATCCACGCACGTACTACGACCGGCTGTGCGTCACCATTTATGGATATGCCCGTACAGAACCAGAATTAATCTGCGATCTGGAATATCTAAGTTATATGTTGCTCTCAATATGTATCGAAATGCTGTACCATACGTCCGTACATCTGTACGAATGATTCTGTATAATTTTGTATTCAAAACTTTTTCGACAGTGCATTGGGCAATCCGAAACAATGCACGAATAATCTGTACAAATTGCATTTTTTTGTGAAAAAAAAGTTTATTGGAACGGTATCGTATTCTTTGGATTGCCTGTCCTGCGCATTAATGTCTGGAAATTAAAGAGAACGATACGTCCTGAATGAGCCATAAATCTATAAATGTCATGATCGCAAATATTATAAAGATGTACAAGTTCAAAGTACATGTAGTATCCAAAATAAATGAAGCTCGTTTTCGGGTAGTATCTTTTATCCGGCGAGTGTGGAAAAAAATCAAACGAAGAATGTCAGTAATCAGACGTTGCTAGTGCGAAAATCCGCATTGCAAAACTGGATACCATTGCCGCGCATACCAATGCTCTGATGAACGGTGCCGTGTTTTCTATGGGCCGTAGTCGATCCGTACATCCGTACATGAGTCCATCCTGCGGCACTAAAAGATGCTTTCGGCTCGCTGTGGCAGTGTGAACAAATGCAACAGAGTGTCTGCGCTGTGTTTAAACATACCGGCAGTAGAGTATCATTTTGTATTAAACCGCGCAGTAGCCCGAAGCAAGTGCCTTTTTAAATCGCCCACAAACCAGCCAGTGTCTGCTGAAAATATGCAGCTAAAAACTATTTTTACAAATCTGTGGCAGGCCACCATAAGAACCTAGTTTACAGTAAATTATCAGTTTGCGAAGGTAGCTTTTCACTTTATAACACAACTGGAAAATCGCAAAATGTAGCATCAACGCTTGATTCGGATCGTCAGAACAGCTGGGAAATCCCGGCGGCAGCAATGGACGTGAGATGGTGGATTTTAATCTGCTGCAGTCTTGTCGGATTTACTACCGATTTTTTTACCGAGGAACCGGGTATCTTGGTGCAGCGTCTAACGGGAACGGCCGAAGCCTGTAAAGATAAGACTGACAAGTGCGCTTCCCTCAGCGTCAAGCAGTTCAACTTGCTGTATTCCGCCAACATGTGGGCTTCGGCCGTTGGAGCCTTCTGTGCGGGCCTCATTGTCGACCGCTATGGCTGCAAGTACGCTTTGTGGGGGAGCGCGGCTCTCTTGCTCATCGGCGGGTAACTACGAATGCATGGATACTTGCGTTTTGTCAGTCTCTGAACGCCTGTCTTGTATATTGTTATCTGTAGTTCCATGTACTGGTACAGAGTACAAAACAGCTTCTGTCAAAATTAATAGCTAAAGAGTTATTGAAGGGAGATCTCTCTTGTTGCAGGTCCCTGTTTGTTGGTGGCACATACTTCCACGACGCCCCAGCCGTCTTCACGACCATGGTCATCGGGAACATTGTTGCCGGTGTAGCACTGGGTGCCACAGCGGTTATCTGCCACCGGGTCAAAGCTTCGTGGTTTTTGTACAAGGAGCTGGCGGTTGCTTACTCCATTCATATATTTTGCGGTAGACTAGGCAGTGCCACATCCTACCTTGTCATCGGGGCGCTGTTACCTGCGATTGGTCTACATCCCTGTTTGTGGATTGGCTATGGCTTACTGGTGCTGGCCAGCATATCCCTGATTGTCATGTCTTTCCTGGATGAGCGCGGAGCTGCGATGGTTAACACTTCGCCCCCAAATATTTCCGCTGGAGTCGTTTGGAGTTTTTTCAAAAGTCTCGACGCGTTGTTCTGGTGTTTTGCTGTCATGGTGCCGTTCTACTACGGGACGGTATCGACATTTACGGCTAATGGACCCAACTTTATAGCGGCAAGTTGCGAAGTCTGAACTCTTACATTCAACATTTTACACTAACTAATACAGAAGTAACATCAACAATTCCAATATTTTAACCTGAGAATTACTTAAATCAATTAGCCAGCAATGCTGTTGCAAAAAAGTAAAGCTTAGGCAAATAATGATTAAACGTCCATTTAGATGCTTATATTTGTTGCAGCAAGCCTACGGATACTCAGAATCGGATGCCAGCTACATTGTGGGAATAGTTTACGACATTGCCCTGTTCTCTATACTATTCGGCTGGCTGACAGATCGGTACGGCCGTCGCGAGAACTGGTTTTTAGCCGCAGCCGGCCTCCTGTTCCTGGCGTTCCTTCTCCTGACAATTATTGCCAACTTTCCAGCTTGGTTATTAACAATCCTCGTCGGATTCGGATATACAATATTCGGCCCGACCCTGTGGTCCAGTGTGGCCTTGGTGGTTATTCCCGCATATGTGGGTAGTGCGTTAGGACTTCTCAAGTTCTGCCACTACGCCGGCGTAGGCGTACTAACCGCCGTAGCCGGAGAGGTACTACAAGTTACCGCGCAGGATAAGCACTCGGCAATAGGGCCCTGGACCGGCTTTGTACTTCAGTTGCTGGTTACGGCATCTGTCGTTCTGATTGCTACCGGGGTCATGGTATACTGTAATCAACGAACGGGGAGCCGCCTAACGCCTTCGCAGAAGGAGAGGGAGGTTAAGAACGGTCTGCAGGAGTATACTCCGCTCTCTGTGGACTTTGGAGCAAAAGAGACCGAGACCAAAGCAAAAGAGACTGACAACGTTGACTATGGTGAAGACGTTGTGACGGAACTTCCTCCGGCACTATCGGCACGGGATGCGCGATTGAGAAGGATATCGGAGGATCTAACGAGGATTCTAATTAGTCGTTAATCGTTGAACTGTGTGCTTTTTTGATACTAGTGATCTAACTGGATACAGATAAACTGCGCTTTCATGGTTCTCTCGAATGGGTCGCTTTCCAGACGGTTTGCAGCTTCTCAATGACAGACTTGGAAAATATTAATTACTGGTTAACGTGTTGTGTGGTTTGAAATCATTCGATCCGCCTATGTAGTGAACTGCAAAAACTTGGGCCGCTAGAGATCTGTGAAAGTAAACCAATAGTTCTAACCGCCACAACAGAATGTTGGCTCATAAACAGGTGACGATCTCCTCGGTGCGCTAGCCGGCACTTTGCAATGATACTAACGGTACATGCACATATGTACCTGTCGAGGCCATGCGATCGTTGCAGTCATGCGACATTCTTGGTACTCGTACTCGTTTAAATGCGGATACCGCTATTTTATGAGAGAACAACTGCGCAAAAACAGGTTTACATACCCGGCCTGAAGACAAATTCCGGTTTTCGCAAAACACGGAAAATTTTTCTTTTTGTCGTTCTGCTTGCATGTATATTCTGCTGTAATACGTATTTAAATGCGCGCCAAGACCAGTTAAGAACAGCAGAAGTGCTTGTTTCAGTTTATTCCCTGGTGTAAAGATCTTCGCCTAAACACACAAATCTGCACAATGAATTGTTTATGGATGTTACTGATCGTCGGTTTATTTCTCTGCAGTCTTCTCACTGAGGATTTCGTCAGTGCAGTTCCAGGAAAAGTTGTCAAGCTGGATAAGCGGAACTCAACAAAACCAGCAGTACCAAAAAGTAAGTCAATCCATGGTTGCGTGTACAGTATGTTGAATAGCGCAGTCAGTTCATATTGGGCTTTGGTCAACAGATTCAACCAAGCCTCTGAAGCATCCCCTGAAAAAAAATGCGACCTCCGTCAATCCAGCTCAAAGCGGCTTAAAGAGCTTCGATCCTAAAAAGAAGCAAAAGCAAACAATTGACCCACACTGCCGCTACTGCCACTGAATTTGGGTCTGTTTCGCTTTAACTATCACCAAAGACGATACTATCATATGAAACAGGAACTTCTTTAGCTCTCTTTCAACATGCTTTGGAAGCTTTTTTAACCGCACCAGCACCACTCTTTGAATTAATGGTACTGTTAATCTAATTATGTGTTACGGTACATCCTTCGGATTCGAAAGATAAGTCAGGAGCGGGCAATTCTTGAAAACTGAAACTAGCCCCTTTAAAACTTGTGAGCTACTAAGTTACTAATAAAACTTGCCTTGTTTTTCGTGTTCTCGTACTGAACTGCGCAATCGTGCCAAAACTGTTACTGAACGGTTATTCGTTCAGTTTGTACTGGAGCTCGATCACTCCAGTAAGATCCAAAATGCAAAGAATGGCTAAAACTGCCAAACAGCCTGAACTCAACATTCCGAACACCTGGAAACAGGGACAATGCGTCATAACGTTACCCGTAGTTTCGTACAAACAGGAGGCCAAACTCTGTAAATCTGGTAAATCTTACGAAAGCATTTAACAGTTCACCGATACAAAAGGTCATACCACCGAAGTGACGAAAGCATTCCACTGGTCGACGTTCGAAAAATCTTTTGCACGTTCACTGATGAAAACTGACGTGTTACGCAAGATACGGTACTGGTACTCCGGATCAGGGATCATTCGCTCGATGAACCTCGCCGATGATGCCGTCAACAAGGTCATCCATATTAAGGAATTGACACAGATCTGTGGTTCAAAAACACATGTTGTTCATCGCTAGCTGATAGTATGAATCAGGCCAGCAAGATCAATCTTACGAACACTTTAAGCGTTGAGGCATTAATGGAGAATACTTGGTAGAGCTGCTGGGCTGTCATGATAAAAAAGACGGGAAGAACGAAGGAAGCCACGATGGTCACCACTTCATGGAATACAAAGCTATTTCCCCAGTGTGGCTGTAGTTCTTTCATACTGTGACCTCCTTGCAGCTGGTCTGGATGTTTGCGCACGTATATTCCCTTGCCGATCTCTAACGAAATCATAGCGCACAACACGAACACCTGCACAAAAACACAAACAGGGGGGTGGTATTACGTAATGAGTTCACTATTCGACACTACAGCTTACGATTGATGCAACCGAAAAAATTCCCAGCGCACTCCGAACAAACTTCTCTCTCATTCCCAATAGGATCTTCATCGTTTTTCCTGTACATTTCCGCTTAATTAAACAACAGGAACGTCAGGCTTGGCTTTTTTATTGGTTATCTCAGCCCTTCTAAATGCATGTGCAATGATCAGCTTTCCGGAAAATACTTAGCTAAGCCTAGCTAGCAAAGCCTAGCATCTAAGCCAACTTCTTCATTTCGCCGCGATTTCAGCAAGTAAATACTACAGAAATTGAGAAGTGAGAACGGTGAACGCGACAGCCTGGCCATCAATGTTAATCGAAACTATCGAATACAGTGCAATACACACAGCCATCCACATCACTTGGATACGTAAAAAAGTCGCCATCTGCGATCGGGTAATGCAGAAGGTGTTGTTGTTGCACGAAATAGGAGGTTCACATCAATTTCAAACATTATTTCTAATATTTCAACGGGATTAGGTTAATGAAAAATGGATGCCAGCCGTGTTCCCGCCCTAAATCAATTCGAAGGGACATATTTTGCGACACTCTTCAAAAGCGACTGATTATTTTTTTTATCGTCCACAGCACTTACTAATCCGACGGCCCTGTACCAGCATAATATTGTTCTTTTGTCACTTAAGACTCGAAATCTGGACCTTTGTAATGGCTTTCCGTAATGGAAGTTGCTGTACATCGGGTAGTGGTCCTATTATGCCTAGCGATCCTCACCCAGTCAGGGGAATCAAACCCCGTACTTCGTGACCCAAGTGCTTTCAATGTTAGCTTGCCTGATCATCTGGATATCCAATTGTTAACTACTGCGACCCGTACATTCTACTTTCTCGCAGGCACGAAAGGTGAGCAACTTAGTGGAATCTACATTGACGTTTCACGATAACACTGTAAACATTAAACACATTTTCTTCCAGTGTGTAAGGTTTTTCGAACTTACATATGCGTCTTTTTATCCAGATCCCCATGTAATGGTCAACAAAAACCAGCAACCCTGCGCAGTTTTCGAAGACCTCGTAACAACTATCAAACAGCGAGAAGGAATGGTTATTTGTCAGTGCTGGGTTGTGGAGTACAACTGGGATGGGACGGTCGCCGTCGCTCGATTACCATACGCCGTTACGTCTGGATGGACGCATGGTCACACTGTTGACACTGGCCTACTGTTGATAGATGCAGATGTCTGTTCTCCTCTACCTTGCTGTTCTGCAACACCCTTACGACAAAAACGTGTAGGTTGTCTGCTTTAGAATTATACAGGCTCTAAAATGATAACAGACACCTCAAGTAAACAGATCGTTGCTGCTAGGAAGATGCAGCAGATGAATACTATTATGCCTACGAGGACGCTACGGACAGCGAGGGTCTTCGAGCGGGGGCTAAAACGAAAGGTTAGGTGTTGCTCCAGTGCTCTGTATGTTGTAATCCAGATGTTTATTGACGTACCACCCATGAACCCGTGTAATTTTGTACCTGGTGATTCTGGTCTACAGTGAAGAAGAAAAAACAGACTACTAAGACTAAGACGACGACTTCGTCCGGCCTTTCGACGGTTGCCATTGTTGGGATTGTCATTGGTATTATAGCGGTAAGTAACATCCTGCTCACTGTTATATTTCTTAACAACTTTGTTTATTTAAGGGCGTACTGGTTATTTGCGGGGTTATCCTTGGATACTGCTATTATCTTTATAAGCAGGAAATAGCGCGGATACGCTTCAGAAATCGTAGAATCGAACAAAATAACAAACGTGCTGCGGCCGCAAGAGCTGCCCGGAAAGCATAGCTCTGGCGTAATACTAAGGGTGTACTGTTGTACTGTTTAATCTTTGTAAATCGCATTCTAACTTGTAAGCTGGATTGTTGAAATGCATAACCTTGTTGGATAACTTTTTATTTGTTCTCTTCTTTGTACGATGTATCATGTTGCTGGCCACTATTAGCGTTGTGAACTCCTGAATTAAATGAAATCTTATTTGGTTGCATCGACATCTGTCAAGAATATCGGAATACCAAACGAGTCAAAGCTTAGCTTTTCCATATCGTTTAGCACACTGCATAACAGATTATGCATAACTGTATCGCTTGTCTGCACAAACTCCATGGTCCTGAAAAATCAGTTCGTTCGTTATGCCTGATTACCTGGAATGACTGTAAAGGGCTTACTTGAATATATCCGACAAATTCGCATTTCCAGCGTTCTAAATAAAATTACTTGGTTATCGAATGGAAAATTTTCAAAACGTTCGTATTTACTTTAGTCTGATTTGGTTTTCCTTTGTCACCGCCGTCCATTGCTTCACGATGAAGAACAATTGTTCTTGGTGACACAGCGAGGATTTCGGCTTTTTGCGTCCGTCCGGCGATACTCTCAGTTTGTCTATCGTCTTGACCAATCTCGTACAGTTCTTCGTCATTTCTCGTGCTGATTTCATCGGAATTTCTAGACGGTGAACCGGCAAATCGATCGTTGACACGCGCAGATTCAGCACTGTCCTCAAGAACTGGAGATGTCCGTTTATCAGCGTTTTCGTCTGGGTTAACAAAGTCCGCATACTGAAGCTGTACGGGATGTTTCAGTACTTCCGAAACATCAGTTTCAAAACTTTCATCATCTAACAGCGATCGGATTAATCGGTCCGCTATGGCAGTCGTAGCAGAATTCAGCTGGCGCGTTTCAGTAGAACTCAGGTCCGTCAAGGCCGCGGTGCCCGCTGCCTCAAATTATACGGTAGTTTAATAGTAGAATAGCTCCATGGCGGAATTACTTTGTTTCAGTGTAAATTGTTGTACCTGTGTAGATGTCAGAAGAGGACTTAATGGTGTGCGAACCGGGAGCTCTCTCCGCAAAAACGAACGTTTCCATCTGACCGGGAAAGGCCTTTCTAAACAGCTCGTGGCCAAGAGTTCGCCCGCTACACGTAAGATGAATCTTGTGAATTTGAGGTGCTTCATTCAGTGGTGGAATCTGCACATCGGTACGTCTTTGCAGCATCTGGAGAACTTCCTCCACAACCTTGCGGTCACCGTCGTTTAGGTTGTGTTGTGCTTCTGAGTAAATGTTTTCCAATGTGTCGATGTACTGGAGATCCTATGCGTATGGGTAGCGCGCATGTTACACAGCAGATTACGGAATTGTTGCAACATGAGTACTGACATCTGCCACGCACTGGTTTGCGTTCGGATTGGATTCAGTGATGGTAAAATTTCGACAGCGTTCTTTTATTTCGGCGAGCCATCCAGTTAACCATGATTGATACTTGGACCGCTCCACGTCATCGACAAACTACGAAGCAACAGAATATAATAGCTGGACTGGTATTATCTAAATAGTCTACTGATTGTGGGAATTACAAAGAATCAAACCTCCATTGTTAAGGTGTCCACAAAATCGCACACTTCGTTCCCAGCGAAATGTGCTAAAGTTATGAGAGCACGTTTCCCTGGCTTGATTAAGCCACTTTCGGGATTCACCCGGAGATGCTGCAGTAAAACCTGACTATTACAGCAAAAAAAGGAAAAAAAAGGGTTGACGGAAAGGTCAACCGTGCGTTAAACCTGTATTACCTTGTTGGACTGACGAACAATCCACTTGAACCGGTAGGTGCGTTGTGACTTGTTGGTTAAGAAAACGACTTCTCTTTTCACGCTGAACAACGGAGCGCATTGGAAATCCAGCCTTGAGGTCGATAATTGTAGGACCTGGAATGTTAATTTCGCTTTTTGTCAAGTACTTCGCATAGCACACCGGCGTTCAGAAATGTGCAAACTACCTCGGATTCTGCCATCAACAGGCCGCTGTAAATAGTTTCCTGCAGGATTTGGCAAGGCATATTCGGAACATTCGCCAATGTGCAGTATTCGGTTTGCGAACATCCGCGACCTGTTGCACGAATGGTGTGGACGATCCCTTTTTTGCAAACAACATTTATTTGCTCCTACAAGAAGCACCGGTTCAGGTCTTTTGAAACGGAACTAGATCGCTCAAAACTAGATCAGAGCAATAGACTGTGATTTACATGGTAGGTGGTTAAGCCTAGGGGTTTGAAGGTCACAGGCACGGACAGAAATCCTTGAGGCAAAACAAAGTGTGGATTCGTATCGTGATGAAAGGCGCCCGATGACATGTCTGATCCTTCAATTGATAAGCGAAAACATACCGTCACGTTGGAAGGATTGAAGAGCTCCAGATACTGCGACACATTAACAGATTTCACTGTAAAACGGAAATACGTGCTGTAAAACTCCTGGCCCACCTGTTTCCGCGGATGGATGTCGGTGACAACCGTTGGACCAAATTCCATCGTATCGTCACATCCTATCAATACTTCGCATTCCGGTGAAATTGTACAGAAGGTCAGCTGGATCTAAATTAGATCAGTATCAATACAAAATGAATGAATGATGAATCATCTGGTCATGCATACATACGCAAATCAGCCTTCCTTTGTCGATCTCCAAGAATAACGGCAACAAGTGATTCCCAGGCACCGCGTGCAGAATTTTGAAGTATACAACAGTTGTCGATCCGGGAGACATGCTAGCTTTTTTTGGCCAGATCTGAATAAGCTTCGATTTTCTGAGGTTTTGCTGTTCAAGAGACTGCATTGTGGTACTGCGCAGATTACCAAAATGTAAAAAAAGAACGTACGTAATCCTCGGGTAGGGAGTTGTGCGGTATTCCTTTTGGAATAGTCAGCAGTAGTTCATCCAAGAACCTCAGTCGCCTGTAGGCCGCAGGTTAAACAATTTGTGAGATTAATATGTATGATTTACTTACAGTCTTTGTCAGCACAAACAGAAGTAGTAAAACTAATGCATACCATTCGCAAGCCACCTTTCCGGGATTGTGGAACATTAACTTGGCCACTGCAGCTTCTTTAGTGACAAACGTGCCGAGATTGATCGAAGTCAAGGCGCACTGATCCTTGATCCTCGGTATATTGTTTGGTCTGAATAATTCACAAAGACACAGATGAACAAAATAAACATGGTTAAGGACCCTTAAGTACCCATATACAAGAATCTTCTCCAGACAGTCAAAACTGGTTACCGGCTCTGCCAACAGTTGATTAAGCCTAAAAAGATGCTAAATTGTTGAGAATATAAATGTTGACGTACCTTTTGGCACATTCTATAGTTTCGCAGTTTCAACCTACCTTTCAATGCCAAGCAAATTCCACAATCGGTGTTTTCCAAAAACGCCCAGTGCACCACTACCAACAACATCGATAACATGCAATTTTGGCTCAAAGGCGTTGACTTGCACTTGACATATTGCTTTCCTAATCTCCGCAAAGTTCGCTAAAACGTTCATCTTGGCTCAAACAACTAAGACCAATCAGAAATACCAACACTTACATGGCAGACAAGGTACCGATGATATAATTAACGTCAACAGTCCTGGACTTGTCGGCGTAATGCGTAAATTTAAGAGCTCTTCAGTTCTTCCTTGTAGATCGAATCGGTATTGACTAACTTGCACCGGACCACCTAGAGCAGCAAAAAGTCAGCTCGATACGTGTTGCTGAATGATCTGCAGACGTACTGTTGTGATCGCCGGCCGGATAGTCAGCTGGACAAACTACACTTTCCATTGTACCATCGGGATTGATGAACTCGAACAACAAGTGCGCAACGACTTGGAACTGATTAGGATTCGTGATCGGAAAGGTGTAAGCCAGCGTGTCATGCACGGTTACGTTGCCCAGTACTACAACTTCATCGGGCATCTGCAGAAATGTACGCAACAAATTATTTCCAAAACCTGTTCATTGTTTTCAATTTTTAGCAACAACCGACTTAGCATGTCTTGCTTACCGAAAGGTGACCAACGGCTCCAGTCCCCGTTGCTCGCACCCGATGTGTTTCGAACGGATAACCACTAGTCAGCGGTGTGACGCGGAATATTATTTCTTCTTCGTATACCGTTGCGTTTTGTGGATGGAATGTAAAATGACATATCTAGAAACTTTTCAGTTAAACTTGGGCAAAACACTGGAACGGATTCGGCTGTGATTTACCCTGGGCTCATATGTCGCTGTTGCGTAATCCTTTTCGTCAACTTCAAGAAACTGAGCCCGCGTAGCTTCGGTTAATAACCACTCAACCCTACAAACAGATGCAAGTTGCTACTAGCTTGTATCGCTGTGCAAAGACATCGCACTAGAGATCCTATTAACCTTATAGGAAAATCCGAGTTGTTGCACATTTCAAATGGAAACCGCGAAGTCAATCCCACAGCCGTGTCTTGGAAATGTATGTCGCTTGCAAAAGACACGCGAATTTCTGGATCGTAGTATGCTGATACAAGATACACCTACCACAGCAATAAATCATATTACTCCGACATTATCGCTCGTTTAGGAGCGACAAACTGAACGACAGAGTACCTCTTTCAGCTCTTCGTTATCATTCATTACAAAAGTCACGTTTTTCGAATACTCTTCTTTAACAGGAATGGCCGCTCGCATTAACACCAGTTTTGACGCTCCTGGTTGCAGAACGCCAAATCGCGGACAAGTATTCTCATCACTGTAGGAAAAGTAGGGCTTTTTTTCACAAATTCCATCATAGTGCTCTTGTGTGCATTGACACACCCACTACCGCCTTTTTCAGATCGAAAATACACCGAATCGTCAGTTGGATTGCCAATCAACACAGTGGAAAATCCAGTCGTATCACTATCGATGTCGCGGATTACGATGGGGTTATTGGAGAGGATCTCTAGTTTTGGCCGCAGTAACGACTGCAACTGCATGGTCGCAGTATGACCTTTGCGAGAACGATATCTGATACAATTACTCTATATATGCTGCAGACGTGTGCTTTTTATCATTGCTTACCTGTAACGTGCAGCCGAAGCATCCACGGAGGTATGAGCTGGTAGGCTTCGATATATTCGTAGTCCAGTAATGCAGTGTACATAACGTGGCATTCCAGGTGTGCTTCGAAAAACGTTCCAGACGAAGCCTGCATTTATGAGAATAAGACACTCGCTTTTTTATCGTTTGCTAGTTGTACCGGTGTGAAAGTAACAGTGAAATCTGTCGTCCCTAACGAATCCAGCTCCGCCGTTTCCGGGTGCACATGAAAGATGTTTCGAACATCATCATTCCAGCGAACCAAAAGCGTTTCCTCTGTGTTGTTTCTCATGGAAACCATCTAAACAATCGTGACTTTTTAAGATGCACAGGAGGCACGAGCCAAGCCAGTAAAGGAGTGTAGAAATATGCAACAGAGCGTACAAGTACTTGTACTGATTTTCGTTAACCTTATTTAGGACGCCATCGATCTGGCAGTATCCGAATACTAGCTCTTGCTTGTTGCAGGTTACGGCATTCTGCAACGCATTCGCTGTTATGATTATGTACACTGTTAGTATGTATGTACCTCTACGTACCTCTCTGTACCTCTACGCTTATTTCGAAACTGCATGCTTTCAATACCGCGCCGTTACCTGTGAATTATTGAACCGCGTCTGGATCCACTCATTCACTGTCAACAAAATGTCTGCTTGTGGGCGGCGAGCAGTGAAGCCTAGAGGACTGCTCTGGCCGAAACAAGTAGGTACAAGCTATCACCATGGGTAAAATACTTACATCAAAAAATACCAAGTCTTACTTTAAACAGCGATGTTTCGGGCAAATCTGGAAGAGTTGGAAGCGCTATTCCTTTTGGCAGAATAAGTTGGCCGCACTCCACTAGATTTCTTATAGCCTACGAGTATTGTTTCACTTGCATGTACAGACAAAATTGTGACCTTTCGGGTTTCACCTGGGGCCCTCTCTGCATCAAGGGTTTGCCAGGTACCAAGAACCACTCATGGAGCACTGCAAGATGTTGTGGAGTAAGAGTTTGAGGTGTAATCGTACTGCTGTAGCAAGTTCCAATGGCATCAATCTTAACAATTCCCTGAGAGCGGCACCCTTTATCAGTATACATTGTTTTCTGATTAAGCTTTTTTTATCATGACGATCGGCTTACTTGCAAATGGACCATTATATTTATAGCGGCTCGGAAGATCCCTGGATGTTTTGGTGCGAATTGTACGATGATGACTGCAGTACTGCGTGGTAACAAAACGCCGCTGATTGGTTTTGGAGTGAATAAACTCGTATACGGATCGCAGTCGAACTAAAAGCCACAAGTTAACTCATATGGTGACCTTAAGACGAATTATGGTTTACCTGGAAAAAGGTCTCGCTTTTGCCAATATTCTCAAGGCGAAGAGCTTTTTCGTGGATCTCGCTGATAAAAACCCTACCGAAGTCCAGAACCTGTTCCGACGGTAAGACCATCGGACCTAATGACACCGAGAAACAGCATGGTGAAAGAGTTATGAATGATGGTATATTGGCAAGGGCTTACCGACAGCGCTACCGGTGCATACGATCCTCATGCAGCTGCGCTCCAGTCCAGATCGAAAAATAAAAGTTTCCGAAATTCTCGGACATGCATAACCAGCGGTGAAAGTAATCTTAAAACATATCAAAGCTATCTGTACGTTCACTGTGCTATCAACAAGGCAAACCACGCATTCAGATTACCGAGATGTTTTGCCATTTGTTCGGACGGAGAGTACCGGATGAAATATCCAGTTGGCAGCATTGATTTAACACACGGGATGGCACTGGGGCTCCGGACGGAGATCGGTACAGTTCAAATGGAACTTCTGCCTGATAAAAAAACAAGATTCCTTAAAACTCTACCGAACTCTGATTATCATTTCATGTGCCCAATTCGGCAGCTCTACTTACTGCAAGCGTGCTTAGAACGGTAAATGTCCGGACAACTCGCTCTCCGATTGCGAGTTCTCCAAAAGTCAGTTGTATTTCTCCATTGTTGTTTGGCTGCGGTTGGAAGGTTACGTAGTTAGCGGACCGACCTACGTATGTCAACTCATGCTAATAAAACTTAATGTAGACAAGGGTCGGCAAAATCGATGAATCGCACACTTTTTGCGACCAGTGTTACGGATTGAGTGCACTTGTCTTCGCCGTCATCAAACTGGAAAATGGCGGTGTTCCGATACTCTGCTGGTTTCTGAAATTTTCAAAGAAAGCATCAGTCTTATAGTATAAAAAAACTTTGCTTACTGAATATCTGAATTCACCGTGGCATTGAATGTAACTGCAACGGCCATGTTTCCAAATGCAGGGATGACAAAATGCAAAGGATCCACCGAGAAGGGGTCATCGGCAATAACCACAGCTTCGACGTCTCGTTCCCTAGAATTGCACAATTTTACTGTACCTGGGTAAAGACGTATAACCGGGAAAGATACCCTTTATTGGAAACAGTCAGCACTTTTGTGACCGCTGCAGAGCATGGCTGCTCTCCGAAAGCAAGGTTCCCAGCATCCAGCTCCACATCAAGGGCCGACAGTTGCCCAGTCAGTTTCACCACACACTTTGCCCATTCCTAAAACTTTGCGGCATTTAGTCTTATCGGTCCCGAGTACTTTTTATTTTCGTGTAGACCTTAACTTCCACTTCGATTTCATCGACATATTTTTTCTTTCTAGTGGGCTCAAATCGCACGGGAATTCGGCATGAATTTCCCCGGAATAACTTATATGTTTCCGGAAAGGGCACATGAAACTCAGGCGTTGAAGTAGGTCTGGAAATTAAACCATAAAGGTGGAGTTGTAAATTTGGTTGCAGCGATTACATCAACATATCGAGGCGACCATTATTGCTGGGATGCCACGTACTTGTACGTTACATTTATCGGCTCTCTGCGGATGTTAGTAATGACAAGGTGCTGGGTGTAAATCTTTCCGGGGCACCAGTTTCGGAAAACTAGCTCCTCGGGGACGCTCGCGATTTCTTTCATAATAAATTGATTGATTCAGTGTTACACATTTACAGTTTTACGGTTGACGAGATAAAAGCGCTTAAGATAAAATAAACAAACGGATAGCAATTATGTGATATGTTGCTGCATGAAAATTAAGTTCACGCTTGCAGCATAAACGGTGCATCATTGTCCATGCAGCTGTGCTCTGCTCTCGTCATAATGTAATTGGCATACTATACCGTAAACGAAGTGTTAGCAAAGTTAGTTGTTTATTCTTATTGGAAATGTTGTTTGCAAATATGCTTGCTATTATGTATCTGCACTTGAGCATAACATAATACAATTATCCTAGCATAAAAGGGATTAAGAAGTCAATGTTTTGTGGCTGCATTATTTTGTGGACGAAAAGCACAAATTACAGCATGTATTGCACGAACATCTGCGACCACACAGAGGCTACTGTTAGCTATCAGCCCGTCGCTCGCGAATCTCGTTTTTTTTCGGTGTCAGAATGAGCGATGTCATGGTGACCATTTGCCTAACATTCGAATGGTGATCCGGGCGTCAGCGCTTCCGAGCTTGTTAATCTGGTTACAAGGGGTGTACGTGTACCTATATAACCTCCAAACTAATTTTCTAACTCCACGAATCAACTCGGAGCTGTTCCCTCCAGACAACAACATAGATGACTGCAATGACTCAATGCGAAAGTTCCCATGGAGCCCCACCCGATCTTATTGCTCAAGTTCACGGGAGTGACATGAAAGCCCATATTGCAGGCAAGAATAACATGTCTACACTACACGTACCATGCCTTAAATTTAATTGGTCTGTGCCCAATAACAAAGCCTAAACCAATTCTGTATATAGTTTTTCGTTGTATTGACCATATCATCGAAATCTAATACACATGTTCAGATTGAATACAATAGCATATTGACCATATCATCGAAATCTAATACACATGTTCAGATTAAATACAATAGCAAATTGTCCACAGAGTTACGTAAACAAAGCCTTTCTTGCATTGTTGATCAGTACTTTGCGATAACTCCGGTTTTTTGTTTTCAAAGCAAAACTACGATTCAAAGATTAACTAAGAAAGTGCACTCGCTCGTAGCGGGCACTGGGTGACCGAAGCGAAGACGATTACGCGCACGATTTAATAATTTATTTTATTATTTTTTATTATTAATAATAATACATATTAAAAATAAATAATCATAGTGACCGACTGACGGAATGACACACAGACATTGAGATCCACTTGAGCTGAGTATAGAGGACCTTTGCTTTGCTTCGGTCGATAATTATTATACCGAGCATCAGAGATAATATTTAAGGCTATGTTTTGTATGTCTAGATGGTGCTGAAGACACGAAGACGACTGCCACGGCAACAGGGACCGGATTGATTCCACAACCCTCGAAATCCGACCAGCTGGTGGCCATCTTGCCCAATGCGCAATATCCGTACTTGCCTGGGGACCACAGCATGGACTACCACGGACTTCGCACACCAATTTGCTATTACACTGAGCGCGGAGAGGAAATCATGTACGATCCATACGTCCAGTCCCAGTCATTCGCAAACTTACTAGGCAGTGCCGAAATGCAAAGTGTCTTTTATGGAGAAGGGATCAACGATATCGGGGGGTTAGCACAGTTTATCAGTAACTCGAACGAAGGGTGGTCTAACGGGCAGTTCATGGATCATTTCGGCCGTGGAAGTCGAGTGTGGCGTTCACGTGGCGGGCGAGGCGGTAGACGCGGAGGGTACGCTTACAAGGGCGGGGCATACCGGACCAACCAGGCCAATCCAGCTAATCGGAGGAATAACATTCAGAATAACGACGGCCAGAACGGAACTGGTCAAACTTGTAATGCACAACTGCGCCAAAACTCTAGGGCATCGAGTTGTTAATGTCCACTTTTGGTATAGGTGAAGAAGGGCATGGAGACGAAGGTCAGTTTTGCACTTGGTCTCCACACAGTCAGACAACCGCTGTGTCCGAGAGTCCAGCGTACAACATTGGAATCAGCGCCAGTGACCAGAATATTGTCGATGCTGTTTTCGGGAACACGTTTTCCACTGACTCTTTAACCGATATCCAGGAATGCAGTTCGGTGAATGCCAGTTGCCCCTCTGGAGCAATGGTTTAATATTGAAGGGCTGGATGTAAATGGTAGTTATCTGGCCAGAAGCTAGAACAGCAGTCGAGCAGTCTTATATGACGCTGACAGATTGACAGTTCCCATTAATATTCAACGTTTATTGACACCACGGATTGCATATTAATGCTTTTTGTGTGTGTTCCGGTTTGTGTTAAACTTTTACAGAAGCTTTTATGACCCTCGCAAAACACAAGGGTCTAATCAGATTGTGAATACTGTATTTTTCATATTCAAATTTTTCACATTCAGCCGTTACTGGCGTTCATTTATCACTTTTTTCTATAGCACACTCATTTCACCTTCTATTGTTTGTTCCCACACTTTTCCTGCAGTCTTGATCGTGGTGTTAATCAGCGTTTAATAAAAGGCTGATCTTCTGATGGGTGTCTCGCGTTTGCGTGCTGCGAACTGTGTTTGTCAGGAGGTACATACTGTACCGTTCAGAGCCTGCTTCCGTTTCCATATAAACAGTAGTCCTAATAGTTTTTATGCTGCTGCTGTACTCACTCCACTTATAGAGCCTTGCATATGCAATTATTTCGTAGAAGAATGGTTGAGTTGTAATAATAATATGTATTACTTTGACATACAGTGGTACTCCAGACTAACTAATCTTCATGGAACTAAAGTCAAGTTGGATACTTGTGGTGCATTTCATAGTGATTGTCAGACGTACTGGTAAGACTGAGAATGTTCCCGAGCCATGACTGGTCCTTGTAGTGCTAGCGCTATAGACGAAACATGAATCCATTTATTTTTAGAAAAACTTGGGACAGTGGAAAGTAAACTCTTATTGCGAACGCTATAACCTTCTTCTTGCCATAATATAATGCACAGAAGAGAACCTAGAAATATACTAAGTCATCATTCTGTGGGAGTGCACCTAGAAACTCCTAGGCATATGTTCACCCAGCTAATAACAGACGAACATGTCGAAATAAATCTCGAGCATTCCTGGTTTCTGGGCTCAGTTATACCCATTGGAAGTGCATATTTCCGGGCATGGTATCGTGGTCTCTGATGTCCTTTCCGATACCCAGACCGCTTTCTACTTAGCGCGAATTATTCTCGACTTCGGAAATACGCATGGCCCTTCGTTGTGCGACCTATTCCGTTTGAAGAATTCACAGAGAGTCTTAATTGCTTAGACGATCCTATAACCGGATGCGCCGTACTTTGCGAGCGAGATTTATGGTGCAGCAGCTAGGCCAAAAGTCACTTGGCAGTTGACAATACATCTCGAAAACCTGTCATTAGATTTTCGTCACTAGTGTTAATTTTTAAATTGGTTGGTTTTTTAATATCACGATTTTGTGCTCTAATGAAACGTAGCTCTCAATCTTGATAGTCTTTTTTGCGATTCGACGGCTACTCAAAGTTCGCTTGGTCCACAAACACCAAAGAATGGAATGTTACCTAATAAAAAATCAAAAAGCTCTGCTTGAGGTCATCACACCCACAGTGCATCACACACTTGAACAAGGTGTGTTAGCGCGTCAGCGTCAGTTAGCTACTGCCGTCCAGGTGCCGTATGCAGAAGCGAAGCAGAGTGTTACTAGAATTCATAACATTTGAGCAACAAAGCTTCCAGCTGGTTTCTGTAGACCCATGTGTCAGCTATGAACTGTAGTACGCGCATAAAGTGAACCGTATTAAATCGTAATAAAATGTCATACGTAAGCGTGCAGGAGAGAACCAATCTCTTTGCCGGCCGAGAGTCACCCAATGGTTGACCACTGTCCAGCCGGCAGCCAGCATATGGGCTGATGCAGGCAGGCTGAGGCAGCCATGCCAATTTTTAATCCTGCGCGGTTACAGTAATTGCTACCGAATTCATTTTGTTATCGGTCTCAGCAACGACTTGTGATACGCAGCTTATGTTATACTGAATATTTGTAGGTGACGCAGCTGTTCAATGCTTCGTTTGTGCAGAGGCTTCCGGCAATGCAAACGCAGCCGCACAATCTGCGGCAGCGGGAATTGTGCCATCTCGAACCCGTTGTCTGAACACCCACTCGGTTACATGCGATGGCAGTATATGCAGCCGATCAACAATAGCTGCACCCACAGGTAAGTCGCAGGAAGCCATTCTGCTTCTTCCGCGAAACAGCGATAAGGCGCATGTGAGAAAAAGGAAGCATCTGGCGAATTTCCACGTACTAGTTGTGATAAGGACTACTTGTTGCATGTCATTGCAACATAAATAAAGAAAGAAAGGAAATTAAAAGGACCGTACAGCGTTTTTGTAAGTTATTGCGAGTCGGTAACCAGCCACGGGAAACAATTGAACTCAGAAACTCAAACAATATATTAAAAGTTGCGCGTCCCGCTTGTAAATTTATCAGTAATTATAAGTAGTACCATATACTAAAAATTTTAACTGATACCAAAAAGACCAATCATGAACGCGATTTCATCATACGACATTGCGAATTCAGAACTCTTCAAACATTACAGAATCGTTCGAAGTTAACCAACAGCAATGTGGCAACGTCAATCAGGATCATGGCGCAAATTTCCTTGGATGTAAGCGAACGGAACTATGGACACACGATGGTATTTTAGCTAGCAAATTCGCAACTTGCAGCTGTTATGGCAATCTCTGCAATACCGCAACGACGGAAAATGGTAGGTTTACGAGTAACAAATGGTACCATATCGTCCCGAGCACACGTCTTCCCACGGTTCCACTCTGGGAAGAGGCCATGCCCTCCCTTCCCCCACTCCATATCACCGAGCGGAAACAACTTTTAAATAGGAAATAGGTTGCAGTTTTGAGAGTGGGTTCGCCAAAATCCAAAGTAAAAAGAGCCATAATATCCAAACTTTATGGCTTCCGCCTTCCCCGTTGAAACCAGTCTAAATTTCGGACTTACACTGATTATGTTTAACATTCAACGTACAGCATGATGTTTAACTTATGTACTTATTTTGCAGGACGTTTTCCATCGACACTGCTTTTGACGGCTGTTTTTGCGGGTTATTATTGCAGCTGATATGTAACTGACAATAGGCCTTAAAGGTTCATGAAGAAGGTGGCTGCAAGCTTGAATGTATGCCCCGTACATCCGGCCATCGGCGTGCTTCTTTGTCCATGTAATAACGCATGATGAAACAGCAATAAGCAGAAACAGTCACCATAATAAAAAAAAGCCAGATTCTATGCTTTAAGTGACGCACTTCTTCAACTAGCGGCGCGCTTCAGTAACCACCGCTATTAAATTTACCGGAAGTATCGTAATTACCGGGACTAAACTACGCACACATTCGAGCTTCGAAGATTTACTTGCACGTCGCTCGGAAGTGTGTATATCTGTAACAGGAGACACCTTCGGCTGCCGCCTCAGGGTTTCTTGGATCTATATTCAGATCGTAATCCGAATCTCCGAGCTTCCGTTTCACAATTTAGTATGATGGAAATCATCAGATCTGTTTCCGTTGATTATTGGTGCTGTTCGTAAAGTGCAGTCGAAAATGCAAAGGCCCGAAAGTCATAACCGGGAACCTACAGGTTTGTGGCGGTCCTTTTGATTGAGACATTTGGAGCCAGCTTTCATGCTTTCAAGCTTTCATGCCATTAAAGATGTTTTATCCTTTTGGGGGGTCAGCAGCTTGCTCCAGGCGTTTTCACCCTACGTTTGGACCTCGATGTAACGGAAGCCTCAAAAACATTCCTTGCAAAACGTGGCTTCGCTTCTGTTCACTTGAGATCTGTATTTATACGTGATGCTTTGTAAGTAATCAGTTGTACATGTAGTTCTGGCACTTTCGCTTCGTATTCTGATAGGATTTTATACGAAGATTTCTTGTATGATTTCACTCGATCGGCGGTTCGGCCTGCACTGTTCTACAGAAGACTCAGTCGCTCAATGACTTGTGCAACGTTGTTGACTGTGGTTCTAACATTTACGCACTGCAACGATAGAGAAGCGTTAGAAACTTAGAATGACCGCCGTGTTAACTTACTCCGTGTTAACTCTCGATCTTTATTAAAATGTTATCTGCTGACCTGCGGCCATGGAAGAAAATAAATGGTTAGTAGATTGCCAATGTGTTGCAAAAAACGAGTATGCAAGGAAGTTTATCGAAAAACGAATAAAGTGTCAGGAATTATATAAAAACTTAACTTTATAAAATCCCTGCCCGTCAGAAAGCGGCAGATTTTAGTAGAGGTACCCGGCGGTAGTTTTTTCTTGTATCTTCAGGGAAGTAGGGCGGGTCGGGAAACCGCGGCGCCCGTCTCGCCCGGCCCAAATCGCCAAAAATGCTAAGAAACGAAACATTTTCCGGCCAAAACCAAAAAGCTTTCTCAAACATTGGAAAAATGTTTATCAACTCCAAAAATCGCGCCTGGTCAGCTGGCGTGATTTTGTTCATGCCCTTTCCCCTCCTCTCGAGCCGGTACTGGCCATAATGCTGTTCAGATTCTTTGCGATGGCATTCTTTAGGTCTGAGATACTGCATGCATTCGATTTTGCCAAGTCGACCCTTAAAATTTTAAATGACACTTAAATGTAATTCATCGTTGTTTCTTCTTACGTATTATTGTCGCTCCGTGAAGTATTCATGCCATTAAACTCAAAAAATCTTAAATGTACTTACGATCTTCGAAAGGTAAGCGTACGATATTCGAGCCGTATCATAATATGGCTTGTATATATACAAGGCCCACCTCGGCCTCCGGCCTCGGTGGGCAGAACAGAGAGCTACATTTTGACGTCTTTTTTGACGTCCTGAGAACTTCGGGTTTGCCCCGC